>CM050169.1:168784207-168909207 GCA_027410445.1 Discoglossus pictus
TCTGTAGTGTACATTTCAGCAGCTCTGTAAGGATCGTTCAGTCCGGCACAATCTTGCAGTACCAGCTATTCTTTCTTGCTGCAGTTCGTCTTTATTGGCTCCCTCTACCTGCTTATGCATCCTGCCTTCTTACTAATCCTGAAAAGCTTTTATGTCGCACTGCTCCAGTGTGCTGCTATCATCTAGCACATGCACTGCCATCACTTCTTTGTTGCTTCAATATATAGATATTTGCCTTTTATTTGTATGAAGTACAGTCATCAAATATATTTTGCCTGTAACATTTTAGATGACCATGACATTTAAAAAGAGATTTGTCAAGTTAATGTGTTAACGTCTTTTTTAGGTTTATTACCCGAATTTGGGATGGATGTGTGTTGATGCTACAGATCCTCAGAAAGGAAACTGGCTGCGATATGTGAACTGGGCTCGCTGTGCAAAGGAACAGAATCTGTGCCCACTGGAAATCAACAGGGCAATATACTACAAAACCATAAAGGTATTATGATTGTTAATGTTAAATAGGCTATTACACAGTAGTAGAATCAGCTGGACACAAAGATGGGGTAGTAAGGTGTTATCACTGGATGCTATACCGGTGCGTGAAAAAATGTGTATCCCTTTATTTATCTATCTATCTATCTATCTATCTATCTATCTATCTATCTATCTATGTATCTCTATTTTTATCTATCTCTATTTTTATGTATCTATCTATCTATCTATCTCTATTTTCAGTTGATTATTCATATACGGAGTGTATCTTCTTACCTGTACAGGGTTATATTATTTTTTTGTTAAATTTAGCTTGTTTTGATTCAATTCCGTTAAATTCAGGTGCTTGCTTTGCGACGGCTACAACTTTTAAGTTAACAAATATTTACTTAACTTATATGTGCGTGTGGTAGAGGTTTACAGGCTAATACAATGAAACGCAGATAATGAATCAAGAGATCAGAAAGTGAAAGATGCTACTTGATTAGGCTCCATGCATCATGCTATTTTCCTGGCTAGCCACGTAATGGGCAGTGTGTCAAATTAGCAGAACAGTGGCGAAATAATATTTTACTGCTGAGAAGTAGTGTTTTAGTGTTATGTTTTGTTAATCAGGAAATGTCTTGTTTGACAACTGAAGATTTCACCACCTGAGATTCTGCTTTCTGGAGAGAAAAACAATTCCAAACTTTAAAGGACACAGACACAGACACACTTCTATATATGTTTTCCATAATAACTGGTGAATATATGATTAGACGTTAAGCCACAACAGTATCCCTACCATCCCTGTGGCTTACGTACCGATTGCCAGACAATAAAAGTAAAATAGATGTTTGTGCAGCTCCTTTTGAAGAAGTTACGCTATTTGGACATTTATGTCCAAATTTACAGGTGGTAATTCATCTTTCTTTCTCCAAAGAAAAAGGGCTGTCCAAAAAAGAGATGTCTGTGTCCTTTCAGACACATGGGGATATGGGGTGAGTTAGACATAAAGACCATAACCTTCCAAAGAACAAGAGGGAATATTGCCTTGGACAAATATTTATTCAATTTTTTTACTCCTCAGATAATGTTGTTTTTTGTAAAATAAAGTAACTACAGGAAAGTATAATCCAGAAAGTACAATTTCTAACAGAAAATGGAGCATACTCAAGGGTGACCATTAAACTATCGGAAGGAAGAAGACCTGACCTACATCTTTGAGTTAATAAAAATGTCTGCTATTCCATTTTGACAATGAGGATCAAGATAAAATCATTTAATCAAAATACAAGTTATAGTTCAGTGTATCAATAGTTCTGAAAGATAATTATTTTCATAGTTTTATTGTTCAGCCTCATTACAAATTTCTGAGATTTGCAGCTGCAAGTAATTTCAAAATTTCTTAAAGGAGCACTGCTGGCATGTATTGTAATATACAGTGGATATAAAAAGTCTACACACCCCTGTTAAAATGTCAGGTTTCTGTGCTGTAAAAAAATGACACAAAGATAAATAATTTCAGAACTTTTTCCACCTTTAATGTGACCTATAAACTGTATAACTCAATTGAAAAACAAACGGAAATCTTTTGGGTAGAGGGAAGAAAAAATATTAAAATAAAATAATATGGTTGCATAAGTATGCACACCCTTAAACTAATACTTTGTTGAAGCACCTTTTAATTTTATTACAGCACTCAGTCTTTTTGGGTATGAGTCTACCAGCATGGCACATTTTGACTTGGCAAGATTTGCCCACTCTTCTTTGCAAAAACACTCCAAATCCGTCAGATTGCGAGGCCATCTCCTGTGCACAGCCCTCTTCAGATCACCCCACAGGTTTTCAATCGGATTCAGGCCTGGGCTCTGGCTGGGCCATTCCAAAACTTTAATCTTCTTCTGGTGAAGCCATTCCTTTGTTGATTTGGATGTATGCTTTGGGTCGTTGTCATGCTGAAAGATGAAGTTCCTCTTCATGTTCAGTTTTCTAGCAGAAGCCTGAAGGTTTGCCAATATTGACTGGTATTTCGAACTGTTCATAATTCCCTCTATCTTAACTAAGGCCCCAGTTCCAGCTGAAGAAAAACAGCCCCAAAGCATGATGCTGCCACCACCATGCTTCACTGTGGGTATGGTGTTCTTTTGGTAATGTGCAGTGTTGTTTTTGCGCCAAACATATCTTTTGGAATTATGGCCAAAAAGTTCAACCTTGGTTTCATCAGACCATAACACCTTTTCCCACATACTTTTGGGAGACTACAGATGTGTTTTTGCAAAATGTAGCCTCGCTTGGATGTTTTTCTTTGTAAGAAAAGGCTTTTGTCTTCCCACTCTACCCCATAGCCCAGACATATGAAGAATACGGGAGATTGTTGTCACATGTACCACACAGCCCGTACTTGCCAGATATTCCTGCAGCTCCTTTAATGTTTCTGTAGGCCTCTTGGTAGCCTCACAGACCAGTTTTCTTCTCGTCTTTTCATTGATTTTTGAGGGAGCTCCAGTTCTTGGTAATGTCACTGTTGTGCCATATTTTCTCCACTTGATGATGACTGTCTTCACTGTGTTCCATGGTATATCCAATGCCTTGGAAATTCTTTTGTACCCTTCTCCTGACTGATACCTTTTAACAATGAGATCCCTCTGATGCTTTGGAAGCTCTCTGTGGACCATGGCTTTTGCTGTGGGATGCGACTAAGAAATTTTCAAAGACATACTAGAGCAGCAGAACTTTGTTTGGGGTTAATCAAAGG
Source organism: Discoglossus pictus (assembly GCA_027410445.1). Lineage (NCBI taxonomy): Eukaryota > Metazoa > Chordata > Amphibia > Anura > Alytidae > Discoglossus > Discoglossus pictus. The sequence continues at coordinate 168,787,440 of CM050169.1, forward strand.
CACTTTAAATGATGGCAGTGTTTGCTGACTCCTATTTAACACGATTTGGAATGTGATTACTTAATTCTGAACACAGCTACATCCCCAGTTATAAGAGGGTGTGCAGACTTATGCAACCACATTATTTTTATTTTTTTATTTTTTTTCTTCCCTCCACCTAACATATTTCAGTTTGTTTTTCAATTGAGTTATACAGTTTATAGGTCACATTAAAGGTGGAAAAAGTTCTAAAATGATTTATCTTTGTCTCATTTTTTTACAGCACAGAAACCTGCCAATTTAACAGTGGTGTGTAGACTTTTTATATCTACTGTATACTCCTTTTTTAAGAACTACACTTGAAAATATCTAAAATGTGTTTAGAATGGAAAAGTTGTCCTGCCTTTTATACTCTTATATATGCAGTTAACCTGTTGTCAGATTTACCATTCTGGTTTCTTATGATCATCTTCTTGAGGTGGAAGGAGACTTTGATTACACGGGAAGTGTTTATCTCCACAATGGGAATGTGGCACCTGCAACTATCATAGATTTCAGTAGCCATTATTGAAAGCTCCGTAGTTTACAAGAACACACCTTTTGAAAATCACAGACAAAATCAGCTAGCAAAGAATATCCCTGCAGTAAAGAAAATAATTTGGTATACAATGTAAAAATGCAAAGGGTGTGTTTTACATTGTCAAAACATTTTGCCCATTATTGAGTCTAGTTATCCTTAAGACTATATAAAAAAAGTGACCAAAATGGTCCTTTAAATCTCTTTGAGATTAGCCACTGCACAAAGATCAATAAAAACACAGCAACATATTTAAAATGTAAAATGCATTGACTGGACAATATACTAGTTGTGGCATATTCTTACCTGAAGTCTTTAGAATAATTAGAACACTTAAGGGTGTATTAACAAAATAGTCAAGGTAAAGAGCCACGCTCAGCAAGCATAATACAAAGATGGTCTTATAGCAAGGGAGTCGATGAAACTGAAGTAAGTTATTCTCCTAAATATCCTAATAGCTGAAATCAACATCCGTACTTAAAATGTGAATATTTCATGGAGTCACAAGGAGTTGTCAATTGATTCCTGAAATTAGACTGTGCTGAAAAGGAAAATCCTGGCAATAAGATTGATTTATCTTTACCCATATTAATTGAAAAAAAGACTACGTAAACAAAACAAAAAAAGAGGTCACAATGATATTGGGCAAACTAATAATTGAACTGATGGTGATAAGCCAGTACAAAAGGTGTATGTTTTTCACAGCAAATACTTTTGACCACATAACCAATAGTGGACATTGACCCTGGTGTTTAATGTATGTCTTCATGCAATTCTACAGAAATTATAGTGAGACCATGTAACAGTTAATGCTACCACTGTTTTGTATACTAAACATATAAAAAAATAATCAAATCAAAGTTAAGACCTAGTGTGCCATCAACCAATATGTTATCCAAAACCAGAAAAACTGGCTTCACATCATGCAAGTTAAATGGAAACACTTTAGGAAAAGCTACATTTTATTATGGAGTAATAGGAGCTTGATTGAAAAGTAGCAAAAATAATGCAGCAGTCTGGTCCAAACCCTTGCTCGATCTCATGGCTTAGCAGGAGTACAACAAGTACAAGAGTCTTGTTCCATAGCAGCCACATCTATGTATTCTAGAGACAGATCAGTCAGGAATACTTATCCAAGCTTTTCATTCTGTTTCTCCTAATATGTTGTTAAGCCGTTGTCTTTCTATTAGCCAATCACACCTCATCGGTTACTATTTAGTGTTGCTTCAGCCTACTCTCAGTACCTGTTGTAGGTTCCTGTTACTGGGAGTACTTCTGGATGATCCTGTGTCTTCCTGCTCTGTTTGGCTACAGTTCCTGCTCCATTCTTGTTCCCTATTGGACTGATCAATTGCTTCTGAACCATATTACTGACCTTGTTGTATTTGTCGGCCCTGATGTTTGGTTTGTCCTTGGACTTGATACTTCTGACTTGCAGTCCTCTGTTACTTCGCCTCTGAAGGATTTCACCTGGACAGCCCTGACAACCAAGTTTTGGGAATTTGCCTGGTCACAGTTACTTGAGGGCTACATCACAGTATTGAATATCTCAGATGTTACTGAAAATGTAAGGCCTTAGACTTAAATTTTAGCTTTTCAAGCAAAAACAGGAACAAACTAGGCTATTAAACCACAAACTATTAAGCATTTAAAGGTACTCTTATATAGTAACCTCAGTACAAGAACATAAGATGTTCTTGGGACCTTTTTCTTGAATTGACTTTCAAGAGGAACATCCACAAAACAACTGCTGTTCTTAATCAATGGAAAATATGTAAGAGAGCCTTGAAATACGTAACATTTAAGTTTCATTAGTTATTACAAAATATTGGTATTCTTCTTCTCAAAATAACATCAACTGAAAGTCAGAACTGCAATCATCAAAAACTCATCTGATTTCTCATTATTGTAAAGTGTAATTTGTCAAATACCAGAGTATAAACCTAAGGTGTATCTATTTTGTACAAAAATGTACACATGCTGGATGTATTCAGATGACAGCAATGGAACATATGTTGATTATTTGTAAATGTTAATGATCAAAGGTCTTCCATGTGAACAGATAATCAATAGATGTACTTTGTAAGCATTGGGACAAGATAACTCCTCACTAGAGCAGCGCTCATTTCATGGGCAGTAGAAGTGAAGGCACCTATAATGGACTTTGTCCTCTCCCCACACATTCATTACATTGTCGCTTCAGGCGCTGGACCTTCAGGAGAGACTGGTTATGGTTGTAAAGGTCTGACTTAGAACATTTCAGTTAAAAAAAATATCTACGTTCAGTATATTTAGTGTATTATTTCCACCTATTCATCGCTTGGCTTTTGGAAGGCTAAATGCTGCCAGGAAAGTAAAAAATTATATATTTTGCAGCAGATGGCACCAGACATTTTCTTGATATGATACATTTCAAGTTTATCTTATATTGGAAGCAGACTATTTACTAAGATTGTGGATCTACTGAAGAAGTGTGTTTTTTAAAGTTTGGTATGTGTGATGTCATATTTTTCATCAGGAACGTATAGCTATTTTAGCTGGATAATTCTGCTATCTTTTGATTCAGTAAAATAAATAATGTATAGAAGAGTTGATGCTTTTTTTTAAATGTATCTGCTATAGGAATACGCAACAACAAACTATTGGCATAAACACTGATGTGGTAAACCAGGAGACAAAATAAGGCCAAAAAATCTTGGTTTATATTAACAATCACTGCAAAAAGCCATGCTTCAATTTGTATGATTAGTTGATCATTAAAAGGAACAAGTGTAGCCTACCTTGGCTGAACTTTTGGAGCAATGTGTGATTTAATAACTTCACAGTTTTTTACATGGTTGTTCAAGATTTCTACAACTATGCAACAAGCCTTACTTGAGGGGGGCAATAGCTTAATTAGTGATTACATGACAAGCTGGAAAACCTACTGTAAAAGAGTAAGTCCTTTTCAAGTTCAGGCTATTTTTAGTTCTTGATCAATGAACATTTAAAATTGTATGTATAAACCGCAGGCAATAAAGGCTTTAACAAGAAAATACAACTTTAAAATCACGGTTCCCCTTAATTCCTTGGCTGCACTCCTCCCTGCACCTCCCTTCTTTTCCTGGGCACTAATGACAGACACAATCACCATATATTGCATTAATTATATTGGGTTGTGGAATTGCAGATATAACCCCTTTATGCTACAAAGCAAGCTTGTCGATACTGGTACACTTTCACCAGCCTTTTAATAAACCATAATAAAGAATTTAATAGTTGATAAGAACTAAACTGTACTCTTCTTCCATACTTCATAAAATGTATATATTTATATATTTTCCTATATTTAACACTTCTACCACTGTTTTGTAGTGTCTTAATTATTCAGTTAATGGCATCCTGACAAATGACATGTATAAATAGAATGTGATTAATACAACATTCCTCAACTTTTTTTTTTTTTTTTTCCCCAATTCATTATACAGTATTAACTACTGTCTGTCATGCACTGGCACAAGTAAGGTTTTAACTGTAATTGGTTGTATAAAGTATGACATCTGTCTTCTTCATAAAGATGAGCCTCATTCAATTTGAGATACGTAAGAAATTCCTCTTTCAACTGCGGAAGCTTTTCTCCGTAATATTCGTATGCAGTTCACTTGCAATATTACGGATCTCATCCAACATTGGTAAATCCTGTCTTGTCAGTACCATACTAGGTGTAGAATTACGTGTTTACTGGTAATATTACATCAAATGAGGCATCCAACTTAAATTGCTGATGAGACACCGCTGTATGAACCATTAGAAAATGAGAACATAAATGCGAGTAGATAAGTACATTTGCCGATAGGGCTAGCCCTTCAACAGAAAAGGCGTTAGTCCATGTGGGTTTCCTGATATGTATTAACCTCTTGAGTACTGGGTTCTGTGTTACCTAAGATTTTTGTATAATGACACAAACATAATAATAGATTATATTTTTAAATTTCACATATGTGCCTATGGGAATATAACGCATCAAACTCTGATGACCTTCCATGCTATTTATTGTTTTTTTTTTTCTCTTACTGTTGCTACAGCTCTCAGAAATGGTTTTAAAACCATTTGTGGGTGCTGTTAAATCTATTTATTATTAGTTCTACTTAAAGGTATATCTAAGTTTCCCTGTTTTTCCCTTTCTCTAATCTAACACATGCGGCTTATATCAGACACACACATTACAATGAGCCATTCTATGCACATGAGTTTTTTATTTTTAAATAAAATAAATCTGTGTTTTCCACACCCTCAGAGCTGCTTACATAAGCACAGTGTACCTACCAATAGAAACACTGCATTCAAATACAGATTTTAACCCTTTACTAACCTTCAAGCCAGCAGCAGCTCAATGCAGAGATCTAAAGATCAGTGACTGGCTCTTCCTGCGGCAAGGAGACTACACATCCAAGGATTCCTTCCTGCACAAACTGCCATCACTGATTGTTACATTGTATTAAAATGTATAGCTGCCTGTGATTGGCCAATATTAATTATACATTTTATGCTAATTTTAGCAGGGATTTCCAGGGGTGTTAACTCCCAAAAGCTGCTGCTTCAAACATCAGCGTGATTTTGTTAATGTTTTGGTATTTTTTTAATGATAAAATTTTTTTTTCATACACGGTTGATTCTCCTCTGTCCGATGCATTGCTATTCAAGGAAACTTAGATGTCCCTTTAATTTGCGAGTGATCAGTAAAGTCTCAATTGAATAACGATTTGGTGTAAAACGAAGAGAGTTACTTGTAATACTATATACCGGTATGTAAAAAAAAAAAAAAAAAAAATCTATGGGAAAGCTTACCATAATGTGTGAGCATTAGAAGTAGCTTACTCAGTCATGAAAAAGGGTCAATTGAATAGCTAAGTAATGTTACTGACCACTTTTTAGTGGTATAACTTTACCAAATAGGGAAGTAAGTGAGGCTCCATGTCCACTAGCAGAAAAGGATAATATGTGCAGTATGTGTGCGTTTTTATTTGTATAGTGCCATTTATGCACACTGAGTTGTAGAGTGACTCCTATAATACATAAAGGAATATGTTACATGGTGCATTTTACATGAAAGCTACCAATGTTATACATAGTCTCTGCCCAAAAAGTACATGCCAAATGATATGAAGGAAATAAATATTCAATGTGTGAGGTGTGAGTAATAGCACATGGAAGCAAGAGTATAACTAACTAATCAGGACTTCATAATCTAGAGAGGCAATGGGGTCTTTGAAAATGTGGCTAATGAATTTAAAGGTTTAACATTGAAGGTGGTAAAAGGAATTAGCAGTTTAACATTTAGCATCAGCCATTATAGTGGACAATGACTATGGGGTTTTATATAAGACATAGCTCTAGATCTGTAATGGGTGTGGAGGCACTGGTGAGTGTAATGGTGAACAGGTTATAGATATTCTTGACTTTCCTAGAAGCCAGTTGAGATGTTTCAGCATACACATTTAGGAGCGAGAAATTACTCAAAGCAGGAGGAATAGAAACCAATGATGTTTGTAAACCCATCAAGCAAACTGGATTTTTTTTTTATTATAAAAACTTTTGTTTTCATAAATATCTAGAATAGTGTAATGTATTCCAGTGGAAGAAAATAGTCTCCATCCTCGGAAGTTCTCTCACTAGTGTGAATAGCCTCATACAAATATTATGTTCAGAAAAAAAAGATATTCTCACACTTTAATGTTTTTATATATTATAGATTAGTGTGTTTTTTCACTGGTAAGAGAGCTCTCATCCTATTAGGTATTGTTATATTTTATTTGTAGTGATCTAACGGCTTCCTTAGCATTAGGGATACAAAACAAAAATGCTATCTAACATTGTACGGTTCATTATTTAGGAAATTAATCCCTAGAAGAGATCGATATTGCTAACAATGCTAATATGGCTAACTGCTAATTTTGATTGCTTTTTGCTTTTTTTTTTTTTTTTCATTTTCCAGGAAAATTAATATTTTATTTTATTCTTACATTTTCCTTTTTTTCATTTAGGGTAAATTTGCAGAATTAAAGGTCTGTAGGGTATATTTTGGAAAATTACTAGCTTTATGATCTGGCATTGTGCATTAATATTTAGTGTATAATCAGTAATCCGTACGAGGAGAGATTACTTCCAGCAAGGAAGGCTTTGGTCAATAGATATATTTCTAGATTGTGAGGTACAGGCTCACTGATACAGGTGGGGATATGAAAAGATTGATGAGAAATAAGACTGGGTGAGAGGGCTGATAAGAATGGGGTTGAGCTAATCAGATGAAAGTTCTGTGCAGAGGGTTTTTTAAGTGTCATTAATTGTGATAATTATGATTCTAATACCTGATAATGCATATAAATAACATGTTTTTTTTCTTGAAATGCCAAATGTTATTGATTTTTATAGGTTTTTCAGAGGTACACCCTGAATAATGTGCTTAATCTACCTTCCCCACTCAACTCTGGCAGCTTCCTTGATACACTCTTAGCTTTGTACGCACAGCTGCTGCTTTCATAGCATGTTGTGACTACTCCTTAGGTCACCTCTGTTTTCAGGCATATTTTGCCATGCCCTTCTTCTTGCTCTCTAGACACAATCCACATTCTCTTAAATCCAATATAATGTCACTCGCCTCTTCCCACCATTACTGACTTCTCCAGCATTTTTTGGTAAGTCAAGCACAATATCTCTAAATTCTCCCACCACAAACCTCCTCTCTGCTTTTATACCAATATTTCCTCTCCAAATACCTTACATTCCTCAAACAGTCAGACAGAAGTACTTCCAGTATCTAACAGCTCTCAATGCTCCACTCCCCACCTTTTCACTTTATCAGTTTACACTTCTCAATCATTGATCTCAACCCTCAATAATCTTCATTACTGGGTCTCTATTTCATCAATAAGATCTCAAATATATAGAAACTCTGCACAGAGTACCATCTACCACCCACACTGTTTAATTATTTACTAGAAACTTGCCTGTCATAAATGACGGTATCATATGTTATGTTTAATTGTCTGTGCTGACCCACTCTGTGTGTCCTCTCTCTCTGTCTCTCTGTGAGCCATCTCTCTCCCTCTCTGTGAGCCATCTCTCTCCCTCTCTGTGAGCCCTCTCTCCCTCTGTGTGAGCCCTCTCTCCCTCTGTGTGAGCCCTCTCTCCCTCTGTGTGAGCCCTCTCTCCCTCTGTGTGAGCCCTCTCTCCCTCTGTGTGAGCCCTCTCTCCCTCTGTGTGAGCCCTCTCTATCTCTGTGTGAGCCCCCTCTCTCTCTCTCTGTGTGAGCTCTCTCTCTCTCTCTCTCTGTGTGAGCCCTCTCTCTCTGTGTGTGAGCCCTCTCTCTCTGTGTGTGAGCCCTCTCTGTGTGTGAGCCCTCTCTGTGTGTGAGCCCTCTCTCTCTGTGTGTGAGCCCTCTCTCTGTGTGTGTGAGCCCTCTCTCTGTGTGTGTGAGCCCTCTCTCTGTGTGTGTGAGCCCTCTCTCTGTGTGTGTGAGCTCTCTCTCTCTGTGTGTGAGCCCTCTCTCTCTGTGTGTGAGCCCTCTCTCTGTGTGTGTGAGCCCTCTCTCTGTGTGTGTGAGCCCTCTCTCTGTGTGTGTGAGCCCTCTCTCTGTGTGTGTGAGCCCTCTCTCTGTGTGTGTGAGCTCTCTCTCTCTGTGTGTGAGCTCTCTCTCTGTGTGTGAGCTCTCTCTCTGTGTGTGAGCCCTCTCTCTCTGTGTGTGAGCCCTCTCTCTCTGTGTGTGAGCCCTCTCTCTCTGTGTGTGAGCCCTCTCTCTCTGTGTGTGAGCCCTCTCTCTCTGTGTGTGAGCCCTCTCTCTCTCTGTGTGTGAGCCCTCTCTCTCTCTGTGTGTGAGCCCTCTCTCTCTCTGTGTGTGAGCCCTCTCTCTCTCTGTGTGTGAGCCCTCTCTCTCTCTCTCTGTGTGGGCCCCCTCTCTCTCTCTCTGTGTGGGCCCCCTCTCTCTCTCTCTGTGTGGGCCCCCTCTCTCTCTCTCTGTGTGGGCCCCCTCTCTCTCTCTCTGTGTGGGCCCCCTCTCTCTCTCTCTGTGTGGGCCCCCTCTCTCTCTCTGTGTGGGCCCCCTCTCTCTCTCTGTGTGGGCCCCCTCTCTCTCTCTGTGTGGGCCCCCTCTCTCTCTCTGTGTGGGCCCCCTCTCTCTCTCTCTCTTTCGCCCTCTCTCTCTCTCTCTCTCTCTCTCTCTCTCTCCTCTCTCTCTCTCTCTCTCTCTCTCTCTCTCTCTCTCTCTCTCTCTCTCTCTCTCTCTCTCTCTCTCTCTCTCTCAGCCATTGTGGCTACATTTGCCATTTACGGGTTTGAAGGCAATTGCGGGCTTGTTGAGTTGTTGCAATTTAATAGCGATTTGAGATTTTAGCAGTTGTAACTTTTGCGACCTTGAAAGATCAAAGGCTTAGATGGGTCGGAGTTACGATTTTGACAACCGCAGGGATTTTCAGCATGTAACCCACAAATACAAATTGATTGCGGGTGGCTAGAGGAGGCCAATTTAATAGCAGGAACTTTTGTGGGCTAAATTACAGGGTATAGTAATTACAATTTAATGTGGCCCTATTAGACAGAGTTGAAAGGCAAGTGGAAAAGTATTTATTTTCTCTTTGAAAAATTATTTTATTGTATTCAAAAGATCAAACAAATAGAGAAAAGGTACAATTTGTACTGGGAGGTTAAAAAGTAATGTGCTCTATGTTGCATTGACAGTTACTTATTTCTCTGCTACACATCTTCAGGTTATCACTTCTTTCAGCACTTGTAAGGTAATATCCCTTCACCCATGCAGATATGGCACATGATGAATCATGGGAACAAAGGATTGGCACTCAAACGAACAAGTAAACATACTGGCATTGTGACTAAGCAGTTCTGGTGAGGTGTATGAGCACATAATAACCCATTAGTAATATAAAAAGCCACACTGCTTGTATATTCTAATCACTGTTTAATAAACTGGGTTATGCTTCTTCTTATGTTTTTCTGAGTTGTTTAGGAACTTGACTTGTTCCTTCTGCAAACAGAAGGCTTTCTCTATCTCAAAGCTGAAAAATCCCACAGAGAATGATTAAAATATTTGGTAACAGATATTTCCTGTTTTCTGACTGCCATGCCTGTCAGTCCAGGGTTGCGAGCAACTCGCCACCAAGCTGTCGCACCGTCCTGTGCACTAGTGCTACTGTATATTAAAAGAATACAAATAAACCTAACCCTAAAACCCCTAAACCCAAACATCCACTACTTATTGTCCCCATTTATTAACATGATCCCTTGTTATCAGAAGCTGTAGCTTCCAGTCAGTAGCGTAGCACACTCCCAGTGGCAGTCAGCAAACGGGAAAGGTCCCAGGGAGCACAATATACATTTTTTTTTTTTTTTGTGGCCACACCTAAAAATTGCCAAATGTGCTATCCCACAATATTCTCTAAGGTGCTCTGTGATTCCGAGTAATGACAATTGCACTGATGTCTTTGTAGGTCTGTTCTCTTATACATTGCGTGGTATCTATGAATTTGTGATCTTTAAGTACTCTTAGGAAATTTGCCATTTGAATACTAGCACATTATTTTACTTCAATAATACTTGAATCGCACATAGGATTCATAATTTTTTTTAACCAACTTCTGTGTTTTAAGTAGCATAAGCACCTAACTTGTAAATTTGCACTTTGAATATTAGCAGATTATTGCACCTCAATAGTATTTTTGTAGTAAATTGTGTTTTCTCTTGTATTGGTGTGGTCATATCTCATAAGAATTGGCAGCTGCAGTAACTTAATATGATCTCCGCAGTGCCTCTTCATGTATTTAGTTTTGTGTTAACTTGATACATCAGACCAAATCTGTGCTTCACCTTGTTCTAACTGATAAAAGACACAGAAAAAGCTCAGATTGCTTCACATTGCAGCTGTTTGTCTCAAGACATTCACTTGAGTGACTGGCCACATGACACAGATCATTCACTGGTTGTGGGTCCAAGCCGCCCTCCTTATTGTCTATGCAGCTACTTGCGGGAGGTCTATACTTACAGTAATTAACAATGTATGTAGCTCATTTCTTGATCAGTTTTAGAAATGTAAATCACTATTGTGGTCTGATGGTAGTTTTGGTTAGTTCCATATACCATTTATGTAGTTGAGAATAATGGATAAGTGTGGAAATTTGGATATATTATTACATATAGCAAATAAAAACATAAAGTATAAAATGATTGTTTTGCTTTTTATGACTCCTTAGAACAACATTATTAATATTTTAGTTTTATATATTTAGTGTGAAGTTGTTGGATAATCTTGTAATTTATTAAAAGTACAAAAGTTAAACCTAAAGCCAAGTCTGATATTGGCAGCCGGAAAGGACGGCCTGAAAAAAAGTACTTGGGATCTATCCTGTTATGGTGTTGGGACAGGTCCGCTGCGGCAGTGCGGCCTCCAACCGCTAGATGGCGCTGCTGATATTTTGCCGCACTGCGATATGTGAGAAGTTATAAGCTTATAATGTTACCCTAACCCTAACCGTTTACCTAAGCCTTGACTCTATATGGCACCGGAATATCGGCAGCGCCATCTAGCGGATGCTCAACACCACTGCTGCTGCCTGTGCTGTGCTACTATAAAAGGATAGGACCCTTACTTGATTGAATACACATAAAATAGAAACAATCATTTTGGATTACATATATACACTATAGGATGAGCACTTGCAATGAGGCAGCTTGATGGAGAACACAAACACAACAAAACTAACATGCACCCACACTGTGTGTAGCCATTGCCATTAGTACCCAGGACTTTGGCAGGATGAATGGGGCTGAGTCAGTCCAATTACAGCTTGTGAGTCCCTGCAAGTTTTTTTCTTTTTTTTCTTTTATGTTCTCTAAACTTCACATCACCTTTCTCCTAGAAAATATGTACTCTTTGGGGAAATAAAATGCAAAATAGTCAAGCTCCTAATATTTCTCATAATTTGAATTGCTCACAGTATTCTCTTCCTAACAGAGGTATTGCTGCCACTAAACAAGTCTGAGAATACCGAATGTACATTTTGTAATGAATAAATATGTGTATTATCAGCCTCGTTTAAAGGGACTATTGAATACTTTTTATTCTGCATTTGATGAGCAAAAACTCTGTGAACAAATGTATTTATATTGAGAAATCACCATGTCAAATATTTTAAGTTCTACCAAATTAATACATCCCAAAGTCCTTTTTCAGTTTTAAAATGAAGAGATCTGTGCAGCAGTTTATCACAATAAGCATTAAATAAAACTGTACTAAAATATCTAACAAAAATCAAACCTGCCACTTCATTGAGATGCTCTAGTGCTAAGTCCCGATCATCCTCACATAAAGTAACAGAAACTACCTTACGTGAAACCAGTTCCACTCCTAGATTTACCAGCTTTTATTCATTGGGCAGACAAGGAAATGGCCCATTTTTCTCCTTATACAATTACACAATGTGGTTACACTGTGAACCATGTTTTGTTTTTGCTTTCAATTTTAAGGTTAGGTTTTTTCCACCTTACAAGTAGTTCCTCATTGGTTTATCTTTTCTCTGTTTGATGAAACTGTATTTTTAAGTGCAGCGCGTGCAATGTTCCCTAGTAACCGATCATGGCAACATTCACCAACACACTGCTTGAGAGAGGTCTGTGATAGGCTAATTTGAAACACTGCATTTCACAATCTGTGTATTCATGAGCTGCACGGGCATGCGAAAGAAAGGTACAAATTGTGTGATTTTAGGCAGGGAAAAAAAACTCTTATAAGCATTTTTTTTATAAAATAAAGCACATAAAAGTAAATTGATACATAGGTAGCCACTATAATAGTTATCAGTTGTGAGTAACACCTGCAAGATGCGTTCTGCGTAGGAGTTGCTTGCAAGCTGATTGCCCTGAACCGCAGGGACTTGTGCAATCGCACATGTGCGAAGGAGCCGCTCAGAGAGGGGGAGAAGGGGAGGGGGAGAGGGAGGAACGGAGATCGGGAGAGGAAAGGAAGGAGAGTGGGAGAGGAAGGGAGGCAGGGAGAGGGTGAGAAGCCTGGAGAGAGAGGGAGGGGGAGAAGGAGGAAGGCAGATCGGGAGGGAGGAGGAGAAGGAGGAAGGCAGAGCGGGAGGGAGGGGGAGAAGGAGGAAGGCAGAGCAGGAAGGAGAGGTAAATAGAGGAAGGTAGAGAGTACACATAGCAGAAAGAGCTCCCACACAGAGTGAGACAGAGGCCTCACAGAGAAAGAGAGGGCACAGACAGAACAGACAATTGAACATAACATATGACACTTACATTTATGACGGGCAAGTTACTAGTCTTCTTTAAAGATGGAACACCTTCCATGCCCCTTTAAAACTAGTAATGGTATTTTCCCTTCCACTGACCTGATACAGAAAAGTACAATTTCCGATCCTTTCGAATACCCATGCTAATGAATTTAGAATACAAAGTATCTGAATTTGTATTTTTGAAAAAATATTTATTCTACCCTATTTGTATTGTGACAAGTCACAGTACATCAGCTGATTATCTTATATATAATCCTACAATGACAATCCAAGTATCTGCTGCTTGAATACTGGTATCTAAACTGAGTTTCAATGAATATATATCTTTTCTATTTTTTAAACCCTTTTTTCTCAATTCACCCATTCATTTAGCTATTTCTTTTACAAAATATAATTGTTATTCTTTACACAATTCTCAGTTTTTGCCTCGTCCATTAGGTATGGCGTCAGCATTTATTACGTCAACCCTTTTACTTCTACTACAGTATTACCATTGAGTTAGTGAGTAAATGCAAATGCCCCTACTGTGATGCTGAATGCTAATTCCTGGGGTATTCCTTAAGAACAATAGCCTACAAACAAAGAACAATTGTAACCTGTTTGGCCAGCAGTTTGTGTCTCTTTATACATATGGTTTGTACAAGCTAATCATGCAAATTTATAGATAAGTATTGAAATATAAGCAAATAAGTACTATGGATCAACTTAATGTAATTCACACAGGAAATGATGAGAATTGTCACGGATATGCTTTATCTTATTGATTAAAAAAGATATGACTAATTTAAATTGTCATTTTAATTTTTTATTTTATTTTTAAATGACACAAAAACATCAGTTTTGCATACTATGAATTTTATTGAATAAGTTATAGAAAAAGATAAACTATTTCAGTGACTCTTTTGGGGTACTTTCCTTTCATGTTCACTTATTCTGTTTTACTGTTGTAGTTAAAAAGCATAGAATTCATTAAACAGGAACAGACCAGTTAATCTTTTACAATAAATATCTAAATTTGGGATCAAAGTACACTTTTGCTAATAAAATACTATATTCTTAACACCTTTTGGCAAAACATTTGTAGCTGATAATCACTATAGTGTGTAATATAGCAGCCAGTGTCCCGCGCCTTCACTCCAGGAACTCTAAACATGAATTCTCAAGATACTCACATTAGTGTGGATACATTTTGACCCTAACAAAATCTACACCAAAGGTCTGTTTTTATGGGAAAATGTATAAATGGTACCACAGTAATTTTGAAGGTATATCTAAGTTTCCCTGTTTTCCATTTTTGTAATCTAACACAAGTTGCTTATATCAAACACAGACATTACAATGAGTTATTCTTTACACATACAGATTTATTTTATTTAAAAACTAGTCATTTGTCCATCATAAATGATGGGATATTATGTTTTTTCCCCATCCCCCTCTCCTGTGTCCCTTTCCTCCCCCTAATTCTCCCCTGTGACCCTTTCCTCCCCCTCTCCCATGTCTCTCCCCCTTCTCCCTCCCCTGTGTCTCCCTCCCCTGTGTCTCCCCCATCTCCCTCCCCTGTGTCTCCCCCATCTCCCTCCCCTGTGTCTCTTCCCCCTCCCTCTCCCCCCCTCTCGTGTCTTTCTCCCTCCCCCCCTAGTGTCTTTCTCCCTCCCCCCTCTCGTGTCTTTCTCCCTCCCCCCCTCTCGTGTCTTTCTCCCTCCCCCCCTCTCGTGTCTTTCTCCCTCCCCCCCTCTCGTGTCTTTCTCCCTCCCCCCCTCTCGTGTCTTTCTCCCTCCCCCCCCTCTCGTGTCTTTCTCCCTCCCCCCCTCTCGTGTCTTTCTCCCTCCCCCCTCTCGTGTCTTTCTCCCTTCCCTCCCCCCCTCGTGTCTTTCTCCCTTCCCCCCCTTGTGTCTTTCTCCCTCCCCCCCCCCTCGTGTCTTTCTCCCTCCCCCCCCTCGTGTCTTTCTCCCTCCCCCCCCCCCTCGTGTCTTTCTCCCTTCCCCCCCCCTCGTGTCTTTCTCCCTCCCCCCCCCCTCGTGTCTTTCTCCCTTCCCCCCCCCCCTCGTGTCTTTCTCCCTTCCCCCCCCCCTCGTGTCTTTCTCCCTTCCCCCCCCCCCTCGTGTCTTTCTCCCTTCCCCCCCCCCCTCGTGTCTTTTTCTCCCTCCCCCCCCCCTCGTGTCTTTTTCTCCCTCCCCCCCCCTCGTGTCTTTTTCTCCCTCCCCCCCCCTCGTGTCTTTTTCTCCCTCCCCCCCCTCTCGTGTCTTTTTCTCCCTCCCCCCTCTCGTGTCTTTTTCTCCCTCCCCCCCTCTCGTGTCTTTCTCCCTCCCCCCCTCTTGTGTCTTTCTCCCTCCCCCCCTCTCGTGTCTTTCTCCCTCCCCCCCTCTCGTGTCTTTCTCCCTCCCCCCCTCTCGTGTCTTTCTCCCTCCCCCCCCCTCTCGTGTCTTTCTCCCTTCCCTCCCCCCCCCCTCGTGTCTTTCTCCCCCCCCCCCCCCTCGTGTCTTTCTCCCTTCCCCCCCCCTCGTGTCTTTCTCCCTTCCCCCCCCTTGTGTCTTTCTCCCTCCCCCCCCCCTCGTGTCTTTCTCCCTTCCCCCCCCCCTCGTGTCTTTCTCCCTTCCCCCCCCCCTCGTGTCTTTCTCCCTTCCCCCCCCCCTCGTGTCTTTCTCCCTTCCCCCCCCCTCGTGTCTTTCTCCCTCCCCCCCCCCCCCCTCGTGTCTTTCTCCCTTCCCCCCCCCCCCTCGTGTCTTTCTCCCTTCCCCCCCCCCCCTCGTGTCTTTCTCCCTTCCCCCCCCCCGTGTCTTTTTCTCCCTCCCCCCCCCTCGTGTCTTTTTCTCCCTCCCCCCCCCTCGTGTCTTTTTCTCCCTCCCCCCCCTCGTGTCTTTTTCTCCCTCCCCCCCTCGTGTCTTTTTCTCCCTCCCCCCCTCTCGTGTCTTTTTCTCCCTCCCCCCCTCTCGTGTCTTTCTCCCTCCCCCCCTCTCGTGTCTTTCTCCCTCCCCCCCTCTTGTGTCTTTCTCCCTCCCCCCCTCTCGTGTCTTTCTCCCTCCCCCCCTCTCGTGTCTTTCTCCCTTCCCTCCCCCCCCCCCCTCGTGTCTTTCTCCCCCCCCCCCTCGTGTCTTTCTCCCTTCCCCCCCCCTCGTGTCTTTCTCCCTTCCCCCCCCCCTCGTGTCTTTCTCCCTTCCCCCCCCCCCTCGTGTCTTTCTCCCTTCCCCCTCCCCTCGTGTCTTTCTCCCTTCCCCCCCCCCCCTCGTGTCTTTTTCTCCCTTCCCCCCCCCCCCCCTCGTTTGGCCAATCAGGAGAAAGCAGAGGTTAGATGATACATTTGTATCATACTCTGGGGTTCCTGTGTTGCAAAGCAACCTGGGATATGTACTCGCTTTCTCTCTATACTTGTGCTGTGAGCGCAGACCCCAACCAACCATGTGATTACATCCTGCAGCAATTTAATGTGAAAGGTCAAACTCTGTACCTGGCTGCTTTCCTGTGTGTACTTGGTTATGTAAGCTCCCTGTTTTTTTTATTTTTCTTAAGTAAACTGAACTTATCTATATAAACATATATCTTTTTCTGATGATCACTGTTTCTTACCAAACATTTGAAACCCAGGAAACTTATATATACCTTTAAGGACCACCAATGATTATTTTGTGTAAGACAATACACTGTGCTATGTAGTACACTCACTTCTCAACAATACAATAGCAGGGGTGTGCAAACTTGGTCCTGGAAGGCCGGACCCAGGCCTGGATTTTAAGATATTCTTTCTGTGCACTGGTGAGTCAATCAGGATGACTGAAGAAGTGATTGACTCACCTGTGCACATCAGGGTTATCATCAAATCCAGGCATGTGTGTGGCCCTCCAGGACAGAGTTTGGACACACCTGCAATATAGTATTAATATTGAGTAATCTGTTTTTGTAAACCCACTTGTTGGGTGGACCACCTCATTGAAGCTCACAGATCACTGGTGGTCCACAGACCACAGTGTGTTGCATAGAACACAGTCCATACATGCAGTCTAGTGCTTCCACGTGCAGTGCTTCCACATGCAGTACAGTAATTGCAATGCTGTAATTCAACATGCAGTACAGTAATTACAGTGCAGTGCTTCCACGTGCAGTCTAGTGTTTCCACATGCAGTGCAGTAATTACAGTACAGTGCTTCCACATGCAGTACAGTAATTACAGTGCTTACAGTAATTACAGTGCAGTGCTTCCACATGCAGTGCAGTGTTTCCACATGTAGTGCTGTGATCCACATGCAGTACAGGAATTACAGTGCAGTGATTCCACATGCAGTGTAGTGCTTCCACATGTAGTGCAGTGCGTCCCCATGCAGTACAGTAATTACTGTGCAGTGCTGTGATTCCACATGCAGTAATTACAGTACATTGCTTCTCCTTGCAGTGCAGTTATTACAGTGCAGTGCAGTAATTACATTGCAGTTCTTCCACATGCAGTACAGGAAATACAGTACATTGCTTCTCCTTGCAGTGCAGTAATTACAGTACAGTGTTTCCACATGCAGTGCAGTAATTACAGTACAGTGCTTCCACGTGCAGTCTAGTGTTTCCAGATGCAGTGCAGTAATTACAGTACAGTGCTTCCACATGCAGTACAGTAATTACAGTGCTTACAGTAATTACAGTGCAGTGCTTCCACATGCAGTGCAGTGTTTCCACATGTAGTGCTGTGATCCACATGCAGTACAGGAATTACAGTGCAGTGATTCCACATGCAGTGTAGTGCTTCCACATGTAGTGCAGTGCGTCCCCATGCAGTACAGTAATTACTGTGCAGTGCTGTGATTCCACATGCAGTAATTACAGTACATTGCTTCTCCTTGCAGTGCAGTTATTACAGTGCAGTGCAGTAATTACATTGCAGTTCTTCCACATGCAGTACAGGAAATACAGTACATTGCTTCTCCTTGCAGTGCAGTAATTACAGTACAGTGTTTCCACATGCAGTGCAGTAATTACAGTACAGTGCTTCCACGTGCAGTCTAGTGTTTCCAGATGCAGTGCAGTAATTACAGTACAGTGCTTCCACATGCAGTACAGTAATTACAGTGCTTACAGTAATTACAGTGCAGTGCTTCCACATGCAGTGCAGTGTTTCCACATGTAGTGCTGTGATCCACATGCAGTACAGGAATTACAGTGCAGTGATTCCACATGCAGTGTAGTGTTTCCACATGTAGTGCAGTGCGTCCCCATGCAGTACAGTAATTACTGTGCAGTGCTGTGATTCCAC
Organism: Discoglossus pictus; assembly: GCA_027410445.1. Lineage (NCBI taxonomy): Eukaryota > Metazoa > Chordata > Amphibia > Anura > Alytidae > Discoglossus > Discoglossus pictus. Next base: position 168,805,516 of record CM050169.1, read on the forward strand.
ATGCAGTAATTACAGTACATTGCTTCTCCTTGCAGTGCAGTAATTACAGTACAGTGTTTCCACATGCAGTGCAGTAATTACAGTACAGTGCTTCCACATGCAGTGCAGGAAATACAGTACAGTGCTGTGATTCCAAATGCAGTACAGGAATTACAGTATAGGGATTCCACATGTAGTGCAGTAATTCCAGTACATTGCTTCTCCTTGCAGTAATTACTGTGCAGTGCTTCCACATGCAGTACAGTGTTTTCAGTCCTCCTTCCAGCAGAGGGGAATATATAGAGCTCTATCACACTACACCCCCCTCCTCCTCCTCTCTCTTTCCGCAGTCTGACTGAAGCTTACTCAGCTCTCAGGAGTTAAACGGCTCTTCCTGTTTGGTTAGTCAGTCAGTTAGGAAATATGTTGCTAGTGCAGAGTACAGCTGTTTATAATCCCCATAGCTGTGCCCACGCCCTCTGGCCCTGAGCCTGCTCCTCTCTCCCTGCCTGTACGAGCTGTCTCCCTGTGTAATGTACTAACAACCTCACCTCTGATTGGTGTTATATTTGTCTCTCTAATTTTTCCAGCCAATTGAGCCAGGAGAAGAGCTGTTAGTCTGGTACAATGGGGAAGACAACCCAGAGATAGCAGCTGCAATAGAGGAAGAGAGAGCTGCCAGCCACCGGAGCAAGAAGAACTACTCGCCCAAAGGCAGACGGGGTATGGAGCACGGCTTGTGTATGGGTACGGTGGGGAGGCCGGTGTGTGTGTGTGTCAGGGCCCGGGGTGTGTGTGAGGCTGGATGTCGCTGTGACCTTTCCCAGACTGCGCTGTCTGCCTGCCTAGCTAAGCACTTGTACAGCAGCGCTGAATCATATGATGTGTATGTGCCAGCACTGCATACTCCCCACACCCTCCCACAGTACAGACACATCTATTACATACAAGTCTATCCTGGACCTTGGTCTGGTGTGTGCAAGGGTCTAATGAGCTGGGCACTGGGACATATACAGACATCATGGCATCTAGAGACATTAGGGTGGCAAAAAGTTCAGGATCTGGCCTCAATATAAAGTAAGTAGGTGTCTGAGATGAGAGGAAACACTCCAGGTTATTTACTGTAACTAGATCCTGGTTGATACACATGGATATTATATATTTTTGCAATGAGGTATACTGACACTGAGTCATGTAGTTAGGATGGCAGAAAAAGTTCAGGATCTGGTCTCCACGAAGAGAGGAAATGCTCAAGGTTATTATTATAAGCATATCCTGATATGTGCATGTTGGTCTGATTATTGCATTGGTTTGATGACTTGGTAGCAATTAGCTGAGCTTATACTGGGACATCTAGATGTAAGGATGGCAAAATGTGTAGGATCTGACCTTATTAAACAGTAAGTAGATTTCAGCTGGGAATAAATACACAAGGATATTGCAAGATAAGAATAGTGTAGCAGATGTATGTAATGCTATTTTTGCAGTGGTTTCTTGATAGGCGCTATGAGTTATCTTTGGGTTAATGGCAAAAATGTTAGAGATCTACTTTCATTAAACAGTAAGTAGTTGTCAGCTGAAAGGAACTATTCCATGTTATTGCATTTTAAGTATATCCTGGCAGGTGGGCCTGGATCTGATTTTTTTGCATTTGTTTAATGAGTTGTTACGAAGAGGTATGAGGACACTTTGGGACCCGATTTCAATTGCCCAATTCGTAAATGTATACACGCTTAAAATCACTCTTATTATTGCTACATATTTGGCAAATATTACTCATTGGCACTAATCCATTCTTAAGTCAATAAAATACATATAAATATATATATATATTTTTTTTAAACACCCAAAGCCAAATTTATGAGTTCAAGGCATTTGCAAGTAGCTAATAGAATAGGGTCTAAAGTCATCTAGAGACATTTTGAAATCTAGTGTCATTAGGGTGGCAAAAAAAGTCCAGGATCTGGCCTCAATATAAAGTAAGGAAATGTCTGCTCTGAAAGGAAATACTTGAGGTTATTTATTTTAACTATATCCTGGTTGTTGGATGTCAATATGATTTTTTTGCAATGAGGTATACTGATACTGAATCGGATAGTTAGGATGGCAGAAAAAGTTCAGGACCTGGTCTCCATGAAGAGTAAAGTCAGAGGAGAAAGGAGATACTCAAGGTTATCATAAGCATATCCTGATAGATGCATGTTCTCCTCTTTTTCTTTTGCATTGGTTTGATGACTTGGTAGCAATTAGGTGAGCTTATACTGGGACATCTAGATGTAAGGATGGCAAAATGTGTAGGATCTGACCTTATTAAACAGTAAGTAGATTTCAGCTGGGAATAAATACACAAGGATATTGCAAGATAAGAATAGTGTAGCAGATGTATGTAATGCTATTTTTGCAGTGGTTTCTTGATAGGCGCTATGAGTTATCTTTGGGTTAATGGCAAAAATGTTAGAGATCTACTTTCATTAAACAGTAAGTAGTTGTCAGCTGAAAGGAACTACTCCATGTTATTGCATTTTAAGTATATCCTGGCAGGTGGGCCTGGATCTGATTTTTTTGCATTTGTTTAATGAGTTGTTACGAAGAGGTATGAGGACACTTTGGGACCCGATTTCAATTGCCCAATTCGTAAATGTATACACGCTTAAAATCACTCTTATTATTGCTACATATTTGGCAAATATTACTCATTGGCACTAATCCATTCTTAAGTCAATAAAATACATATAAATATATATATATATATATTTTTTTTAAACACCCAAAGCCAAATTTATGAGTTCAAGGCATTTGCAAGTAGCTAATAGAATAGGGCCCAAAGTCATCTAGAGACATTTTGAAATCTAGTGTCATTAGGATGGCAAAAAAGTCCAGGATCTGGCCTCAATATAAAGTAAGGAAATGTCTGCTCTGAAAGGAAATACTTGAGGTTATTTATTTTAACTATATCCTGGTTGTTGGATGTCAATATGATTTTTTTTTGCAATGAGGTATACTGATACTGAATCAGCTAGTTAGGATGGCAGAAAAAGTTCAGGACCTGTTCTCCATGAAGAGTAAAGTCAGAGGAGAAAGGAGATACTCAAGGATATTATAAGCATATCCTGATAGATGCATGTTCTCCTTTTTTTTGCATTGGTTTGATGACTTGGTAGCAAATAGGTGAGCTTATACTGGGACATCTAGAGTTAGGGATGGCAAATGTTTAGGATCTGACCCCATTAAACAGTAAGTAGACGTCAGCTGGAAGGAAATACACAAAGATATTGCATTTTTAAGAATATTTTTTGCTGTGGTTTATTGAGTTGATATGAGATATGCAGGTGCTGTAAGTTATCTTTGGAATTAATGGCAAAGTTAAATATGTAATATCATAAAGCAGTAAGTAGTTTTCAGATCTGAAAGGAAATACTCAATTCTATTGTATTTTAAGTATTTCCTGGCAGGTGGGCCTTGCATTGTTTAATGGAGTTGTTGGTATGCTGACACTGGTTCATTTATTGACATTTTGTAGTTAGAAGTTGAGGACATGGTGTAAATTAAAGTGACTCAGAAAAGTCCCAAATTACTGCAGAATAAACGTGCTTAAACGTAATTGCAAATGGTTGTAATTATAAATGAAAGTGTCTTGGAAAAAATATGTAACCGGCACACATGGGGATTGGTAGATGCCAGATAAATGTATTTTCTGGTTGCTTGAGAGATCCTATTAAGAGGCCTAGATTAGCTGCACATAGGATGCTCTGATAAGTATATTTGTCAGTGGGGGCTGTTTTAGCAGCAGCAGCTTTCACTCCTCACTTACACACAGTACCCGTTCGACTGGAGGGTGTGGTCTTGAATCCGGGGAATGTAACCCCAACACTTCACTGGCTCAGTCACTCATGCCTGTCTGCTTCCAGGTAAAACTGAATTGCAGAGATCTACAGTGGATGAAATCTAGGTGCCTGTAAGCATCTTGTGGCATGACAACCTGGCTTCTGGCATTTATTGAGCGCTGAAAATTTACATTTTTATTTAAAGTATAGTATTCAAAACATTTTTTGGTTGCTTGAGTTCCTGTTAACTGAGAGTCTACTGTGTGTGTGTGTGTATATATATATATATATATATATATATATATATATATATATATATATATATATATATATATATATATATATATATATATATATATATATATATAGAAAACGAATAATACATTAATAAGCCCATTTGCATGTCTAAAAGGTGGGGACATGCAAATGAGAATACAATGTACCACACTCTTTTAATCCAAAAATAGCAACTTTATACATTTATTTATTTATATATATATATATATATAGATATATATATAATGTGTGTGCTTTTTTTTTTTTTTATGGGACCATTTCTGTGCCACTTTAAAAAGTAAATCGTTGTCACTAAGACATTGAGCTCAGACAACCAGCCATAGAGTTTCATGTCTGACTGACAGAGGAGGCCTTAGACAAGATGTGTAATCATTCTAGTGCTTACTGCAGCAATCCCAGCCTCATATATGTTAATCACAGGCCTATTTTATTCCAGGTTGCTGTCCTCAGATTTTTCTTTATCAGCCTATTTTGAATCTGCAGTTGTCAGGCTGCTTTGTACATATTTCTAATTTCAATTCTGGCAAAGCATTGAGTTGTACAGGGATTTGTTTAATTTTCATCATCCGGTACACATAGAAGAGGACTTGGTAGAAACAAGGAAATACTTGTGTTTCATGTTGTGCAATTGCCTGTAGCTGTTGCTCAATTTATTGTAAGTCAGCATTTTAAATATACATTTTACATAGCTGGATACGTTTCTGGAGACTCGTCATCTGAGTTGCAAGAACTGTTTTGGTGTCTGGGCTTTTAAATATTAATTTAAGAAATAAATCTACACAAATGTAATCCTGCCCTGTCCACAATATAGACAATATATATGGGATTGTATTATATCTGGTCAGTTAACCTGAAATAATTTATGTCCATCTTGCAACCCAGACATTAGCCATAAGAAAAATCCTAAACCCAAAACCCTCATATAAATGATCCAGTATTTTTTACCCGATCAATTTTATTTGTTGTTTATGCTACAAGTCTCATTATTCTTCAGGAAGTATTTATATTCATTTGCCAGCACATTCAGTATTGTAGCACATCTGGGATTCCCCGACAATTTTATCCAAATGTTATTGACTAAATCTTCTTCTTAAAGGAACATGGAAAGTTTCTGGATTTCACTAGTCGTATAATATACCTATGTACTTCCTTACGGTTGTGTACTTTTTTTTAAATTAAGACATGCTTAAAAACTCTGTATTTTCTGCCTAAAATCTTACAAATAGTTGGTTTCTCCCCTCTGCAGCTCATGAAGACAATGTAAGTACTGGAGTTGCACTGTCTCATAGTAACCAATCAGTGGCACATTCTACAACATGCTCCTTGAGAGAGGTCACTGATTGGCTAATTTGGAACACTGCACTTCACAGTCTGTGTACTCATGAGCTACAGAGGGCAGACCTAAACAGGAACACATTGAATGATTTTAGGCATACAATCATAGCTTTTAAGCTCTTCTTAAAGGGATGTCTAAGTTTGCTGGATTACGAATGAATCTGATGGAGGAGAATCAGTAGTGTATGAAAAAAAATGTTTGCATTAATAAATACCAAAATATATATTTAAACACTCACGTTGAATCAGCTGAATTTCTCGCATTTGCAAACAGTTGACCAATCTCTTCTAAAATGAGCATAATAGTCATATTCAGTTTGACCAATCACAGGCATTGTATCCATTTAGTTCTGGAATGATGCAGACATGAGTTCTGCCCTACTATGGGAAGTCACATGTTTTCATACACGTCCTTTTCATCCATTTCTTCCTGTGCATACAGAGTAAGTGTTTAGCAATAATACTAATTTCTGATTTTAGTAACTTCTGACAGTTGAAAATCAGGGTTTAACACTTGCCAAACCAAGGCTAAATTAGCCTGAAATTTAAAGTGCTTTGTTTTGGCCAATTGGGTTAACAGAATCTCTTGAATTAACTCTGGGTTCCTATCTGTGGTGCAAAGCAGACTGGGAAATGCAGTGTATCACTGATATGTGGCAATAAGCTACAAGGGGATTGGCTGAGCTAGTAAGAACAGGTAAATAGTGGGTTAATATTGCTCCCCGGATGCTGCATGCTGATTGGGAAGGGATCATATGTCTGTTTAGAGACCCCCTGGAGGTGTCAACATAATCTATTAGAGGGATTTTTAGATCTTAATAAAAATAAAATGTTTTATGAGATGTGCTGCATACACATATACTGCTTTTTGCCTATAGAGTGCAGTAATGTATTAATCCAGCTCACTTAGATATGCCTTTAATATAATAAACTACATAAAAGTAGATATACATATATAGGTATATTTTATTCCTAGTGAAATACAGAAACCTTCCGTCCCTTTAACTAGTGTAGTTTTACGTGGGACGTTATTTTAAACTAGCGACTTGCACGTCAAAAATGACAGGGCAATAACATTTCAAGGCATGGGAATGCTTTTTGACACATAATGTAAACCATTTTGTACTGTGAGGACCTTCGGCGCTCATTGCAAGGCTTACTTTGAACACCTTTGGCGCTCATCGCATGCCTCGCAATGAGCGCCTTTTCCCCCCCTATGTCCTGCGATTGTGAACCACTTACACGCCAAATCGATCCCGCATTTATGAAGTGTTTTCCGGCTAAGTCCCGCGCGTTGTAGTGGGCTCATCGCCCAAGTGGTACGTGTTTTAACGGCTTGCGGGTGATGAGCCCCTTTAGCGCTCATCGCCCTAGAGCTACGGTTTAACTGCTCGCCCCGCTTTGGGAGACTTGCAGAGATGAGCGCCTTTGGCGCTCATCGTCTATGTCCTACACGTTTACAACTCGCCTCGCTTTGCAAGGCTCGCAAGCTATGCGCGCCTGTGGCGCTCATCACCTAACTCGTACGCACCTCCCAAAGCGTGACAACGTCTCGCCGTTTGACAATTATTATATGTGATGTAGAGCACAATTGTTAAAATGATGAGTAATTCTGGTACTGACTCATTAAAGGTATGCATATGGTTGGATGACTTTCTTTTATTTAATACAAAACTATCGGGTTAATTAGTAAGTTCCATACTGGAGGAAAGCCAATAGTATTTGCTAGTATGTCACTTGCATTATATCCTTCCAGTTGATCCCTTGATAGATAAGTTAATGTTCATCCTTTACCTTGGGACCGTGTGGGACTGTGCAGCTATTGTACCATGTAATGCTACAGTCACAATATATGTTTATCCCTCTCTATGCTTTATATTATAAAACAATACATTGCAACATTTCTTTTTCTTATAGAAATTGTTACCTTGATAAATGAGACAAAAATATCTTGGATCATTGAAGAGCGGGCTTTCAGTATCCATTTGTGTCTCTCTGTAGGTCAGTCTTCTGTTACCCCATTGTAATGAGCTAGTGCTTTTATAGAATAAGTTCAGACAAGTTATTCCTAAAATAGCATTGCTTGTTCAAGACACCCTTTAAGTCCCCTGCTGGTGTTCAACGTTTTCAGCATGAGAGACTTGCAAAGCATTTAAAAGTAATGAGATATGCAATGTCTATTGGTAACCCCCCAGGTTATAACTTTCAGCTAGGAACATAATTACTGTAATAAAAAAATATTAATTTAGCTTAAAGAAATTGTGGTATAGTCCGTTCTGATGTTAGTTAACACTCTGCATGTGCTTGTTATTACACCGTAAGATGGCCTTGTATATAATTAAATGTACAGGTTACTTTGCATTGCATACTAATTTTATAAGTTATTTAAAAAATACTTAGAAAAAAAGATTCTAAATGTACCTTTTTAGATTGTGTGTAAACATTCTGCTGTAAACTTCCATATTTAAATATGTTTTAGTTTTTTGTTGTTTTTTATTTTTTTTATTTTTATGAAGTTGTGAAATCTTCTATAAAAGATATGACTGTTGATAACAATTCATTATCTCAAAACTTTTTCTTTTCTGCCTATAGTCAATTCTGGTAACACTGATCAGAGTGGCTCCCTGCTGCGATATCTAGAGACACAGGGAAAAGAGAGGAGGGGGGGGGGGGAGACACAAGGGAGGGAGGGGAGGGGGGGAGAGAGAAAGGGGAGGGGGTGAAAGAGACACAAGGGAGGGGGGCAGAGGCTTGCAATGAGCGCCAAAGTTGCTCATCGCCAGGCAGGCAGGTTAAAGGGGGGCTTCACATTTTATTGCCGTCATTTTTGAGGCGCTCATCGCAAGGCCCATAAAGTAGACTGGGGGAGAGGCTCGCAATGAGCGCCAAAGGTGCTCAGGTTGGGTGGCAAACAGCATTGCCAGGCTTAAAATGTAATTGCCGTCATTGTTGACGGGGAAGTCGCTAGTTTTACATGGCTTCCAAAACTTTTGTTGAGACTGTTCACAAAAGGTGATATAGTCCCAAACTTTTGCCATTTCCTTTACAACCATAGTATTGTTTTAAGAGCAATAATAAACCGCTAATATTTTTATAAGTGCATCAGGTAAGACCTTAGGAGATGTTCTTAGTCATGTTCTCAAACCTTATTTACCACCACAATCTGTATTTTACTGTAGCATTGATAGTGAAAGGCAACATGACCTCGTCTAACCCCTACCATTTCACTTTTGACTGACAAAAACCATAAACATTCTTCTTCTTTTTTTTTTTTTTTAATTCTTTAACCTTTCCAAACTGTTTTGTGTCAAGTCTTTCAAATTCAGAATAGTTTACTAAAACTAATCTTAGGTCAGTTTGTGTTCAGCTATATAATTTGATATCGGAGTAAAAAATAGTTATTTTTGCATAAAGCTTCTCATTTAGCATGGGTTACCTGATATCTTCAGGCCAGGGAGGAATGCTTTCGCTTTAGCTAGTTTAAGTACTCAGGAATTTTTATTTTGTTTTTAAAACCTTATTGGTGATATACCATTATTAAGGTATATGCCATTAGGTAGAGTGAAAAGGCTGACTGAAAGGTGAAATTTGCCAGCTTCAATGTAAGTTTAGGTTTAATAACATTCAATTGATAAAGTACTTCAAATAATGTTTTTTTTTTTTCAGGCAAACAAACAACATTGCTATTTAAATATGGTCAATATGTACTATAGGGAGAAGCATTAAGGGTTCTTCAGGATATTAAATCTAATCACCCAGACTACATAATATAACATAAGGATGGAGTGATTCTCCAACACTTCATCCTTTAGTATATTTAGCATACATTATTTTAAATATTTATAGAAAATATTTTGTTGGTAGTTCTGTTAAAATCACATAATACCAATAACCTTAAACATTTCTAAAAATATCTTTAAAGTGAAAGTTGTTTTGCAGAACAAGCTTTTGACCCAGGAATGCCACAAGTTGTGATCTGCACTTTATAATTGAATGAGACTGCTTTAAAAAAAGAACAAATATACAGTAGAGATCAATATACCTATGCTGATACAGTGCCTTTCATTACATTGCCCCTTGTTTCCATTTTCCTCTCTGTTTATTTTCATGCTTTATTACATGAACCCCACATATTTATTCCCCTTTCAATCCATTAATCCTGCATCCCATTCCACCTTTGTTCCTAAGCCCTTTGCCTTCTCTCATTCTACTAACTCTTGAAGTTTAAATCTCAATTTTTACCCTATTGCCCCCTAACCAGTTTCATCACATTCCCCTTTCGTCTTAAACCCTAGATGTGTGGATTCATAAAATGGATTGAAATTTTCTGGAGGCATAATTTGGCAGATCTAAAAGCCCGGCACAAACTGGTTTTAAACATATGTAATAGGATGCTTAAGCCATATCACCTAAAACAAACAGCACTGGAAGATTGTATTGGGTCTGGTTGCTTCAGTTCTCGACTATAATTCAGTTCTTTATGTTTATTTTGTATTTATTTAGAAAGCCCTTTTCCCCCTTAAACATACTTATTCCTACCCTTGGGTTTTATCTGTATGTTTGTTAATCATATCTTTACCAGAGTCTAATCAAACTATAATGTATAGAATTGGTAATACAAACTCTCCCTCAACAAAGATCATTAGTATGATGCATAGATGACTATTTCATGCAGTTTCTTTCGCTAACAGATATATGGCGGACTGTTAGAATTTTTTTAGGGTATTGTGTTGGTAATTTCCGTTTAAAATCACATAATACCAACATTTTTGTTATACATTTTAAAAGAATATAGGCTAAATATACTAAAGGATGATGTGTTGAGGATTCTCTCCATACTTGTGTTATGTAGATTTAACACCTACAAGAGTCCTCCAACACTTCTCGCTATTGTACATATGGACCGTTTTTAAACAATACAAAGGTTGTTTGCGCGTCTGAAAAAAAAACATATTATTTAAAGTACTTTATCAATTGAATGTTATTACATCTGAACTTACATTGAAGTTGGCAAATTTTACCTTTGTCAGCCTTTTCACTTTACTGTGCAAGTGTAGATTTTCCATAGAGTGATTATTGCCAATAATTGCTTATAAACCCTGGGGCTCTGTCAGACGGCAATAGAATTGTAAGGCAGGTAATGCTTTTTGGTACACAAAGTAAGTATTTTGTTTTTGTGAGTGCCTTCGGCGCTCATTGCAAACCTCTTTGTTGGTGTATGTTTGGTTATGAGAGCTCCTTTGGCGCTCATTGCAAGTTTTGCGCTGATGGGCTTTTGGCTCGCATAGTGAGCCTCTCCCCTGGTGTAGTTGTGGTCGTGTAAACACCGTTGGCGCTGCTTGTGAGGCGCGCGCTGAGTGCCTTTAGCGTTTATTGTGATTTTACTTTTTTTTTTTTTATGTGTATGTATTTTGTAATGTTAATTAATTACAAATAGGTAAAGTATATTACTTTATACCTTTACTAATTAATAGATTGTAACCTCTTCATCATATTGCTTACTGCATATGTTTTGATGTTCCTGCAGCATACAATGTATATTTGCCCTGTTGGTGAGCTGAGGTGTAAGTGTCAGCAATGTGTGTAGTGTAAACAGGCTGTGTGCGCGAGGGGAAGCTGTTTGTTTAGCTGTGTAGTTCCGCATTTTGTAATGGTAATGTTATTAGGTTTAAATGATTGTTGTAAAATGGCTGCGATTGTGTATGTGTTAGGGAGGTGTGGAGCATTTAGCATCCTTCCTAATAGTGTATTTATTAGGTTGTACGGGTCTGTGTAAAAGGCGTATGTGCTTGGCGGTGTTTTGTGTGCTTAGGGGTTGTGTAGCCTCATTTTAGTTTTTTTCTGCTGACGTTTTTCTCTCGCTTAGGGGATTTTCGGGTGGCGAATATTTTTAAATTGTATTTAAATTGGCGTGTCACCTCATTCCCAGACGTCCTGGCTGTCCTACCTTGCTCTGTGTGTATTCTTTTATTTTGTATTTTGTTTTGTTTTTCGTGTTTTTCAATGTGTGTGTTGCAGCCGTTAATTCATATTTTTTGTGGCTTATATTTTTTTTTCCCCTCAGTGGCGCTTTTCTTTTGGAAGTGTTACGGGCTATAATTTCCCAGCCCCAGTGGTTGTGTATTTGCATTTTGTGTTGTGTAGTTCCGCGGGTTATAGGTATGATGCGCAAGGCGTGCAGGGTCGTAGGGATGAGCGCCTATGGCGCTCATCTCCATCAGCGCATTGAGCCTGCAGTTTTAACGTTGCGTTACCAACGGATTTTGGCAAGGTCGCGCTGCTGATAACCACTCATTAGGAATAGATATTTGTCTATGCTTACAGAGTGGATCAGGTAAAAAATATAAGTTTAATGTGAAACTATGCATATTTAATAACATTCAACTGTTAACATACAAAGCGTGTTAAACCATTTATACCATAATTGGAAACCCCACTGTGTTCCTTTTTAATATAGTTGCACAAGGACTGACACATCCAGGATTTATTTCAATATGAATAACTTTAGTAACAACCAGTCAAGTTATGACTTTTTTTTTTTTTTTTAACCTATTATTCATCTTGAATTGTAAGCAGTTTTAGTGGTGCAGCTGGTTGTTAGCCCTTATTTGACATTTCTTGTTCAAAATTATTTTAGCCCTGAGCACATGGAAAGAACTTATGTGAACGGAAAATATTCTACATATTAACTGTGAGCCAATGTGTTTTGCACAATTGTAATGTAACTTGAAAAGTGCCTCAGGATAGAAGAGTCTTTAGCTGTGTCTAGTTATTCAGGTAGCCTGGTGACTAAAATTGGATTCAGGATATCCCCATCCACTAATACTACCATATAGAGAAATTTTATTTATTCAGTAAACGATTGATATGTCAAGTAATTTGTTCTAAACATGACAATATAGTTGGCAATCAAATAAAAAAAAAAATATTATATTTTTATACCTGAAAAGAAGCACCATGCAGAGAGCCCACTCAGATTGCAGCTTACCTGTGCCATTATATATGGGATTCTCTTGTCTTTCTGAATGAAATTATTCTGATCAACTACATGTGAAAATACTTATTCACTGCCTTTAGAGAGATCAACAGTTCCTCCCCGTTTGAAGATTAGAAAACCGCTAGTGAGGCATGACATTTATTTGGTACCTCAGGGCTGACCAGTATTGGTAATTGGTACAGATCAGTATAAACATTTTTTTTTTAGCTGATTTTTTGAGAGAAAACTTACACTAGAAATATCCGATTTTCTCATACTCTCTAGGCCGTAGCTACGTTTTTCTTTTACAAACAGTGGTAGAATTTGGATCCCTCTTTACCCACACTCTGCCATAAAGGCAGTACAACAATTAGGCAGCTACAGGGAAATGAGTTCCACACCCAGCGAGAGTTTGCAAAAAATGGGGGGAGCTCCAGCCTAAAACACTTTCCGAAAAAAAGAACTTGTCAGTTATAGCTGTTTATCATTCCTAAACCATTAGACCACTAGGCAATGTCAGCAGCGCTTTAATAAATGGAGGACAATGTGTGTTCTAGTAGCACTCTACTACAAGAAAAAAAAAAATTATGAAAAGTAGTTTTCGATTTTGCAGATATAACCCCTATAAAGGAAAGTGTCAGCGTTTTGTGATTACCTCCATTTGTTTGTGGCCATTGCTCTAAGATTGATTAGTCTCTTAATCCAAGGCTACTTATAATTCTTTTTTAGGTTCCAGGGAACTCATTTTGTAATGCTACAGAGCCAAATTTAAATGAATTTGAACACCATAAAATACTTTGCTTGTACCTTAAACGTATGTGTGTATATCACATGTTGACAGATTCATATCTGCCATAGGAGTTAATCAGGGAGGCATATGGGTAGGATATCCCGTGAAGCTTTGCATCCTGGACTTGTGCACATGGATGCATCCCTGCTTCCTTCTTCTGGGTGCTTTTTTTTTGTATATTCAGAATCCAGGTTCAAGATGGTATCCCTGATATACGGTGAGATTGGCATCATTTTTTCTGCAGTGCTTAAAATAGCTATGCAACTTTGGTCTCATATAAAAGTAGTGTGTGTTACACCACATTTGGCTTCTGTGTAAAGCATACATTAACATGACCCTCATGGATGACATTGAAAGATTATAGTATGTCTAAAGTGATAAATGTTTAGAGAAAAACTTAAACAAAAAAAAATTGTAGTTAGAAATGCTAAATATTTCTTGATAAAGAGGAAGCCTTTCAAAACCCAGACTTTCAGACACCTTGCAAACAAACCAACTTTTGTAAGTTAGCCCCATGTCACAGCTTTCTGAATCATTTTGCTTTCCTCCGGGATCAATTTATTGATCTTTTACTTTTATACAACGACATCTTAATTGTTAGGTTTCTTTTAAAGCTCTGTACAATGACAAAGGATTTGCATCTGCAATCTGATTTTCGAGATTCGTAATCAGAAATTTGCACAACTATAATACATGCAATAAAAACTTTCCGTTGCTATTCGATTCTGACAACATGATATTGTGAGTTTATTAGAAAGAAAGTATTTTGTATGGGTGTTTTTTTTCTTTTTTTTCTTGCAATTTATGACCAAACCTAAATATAAAAATCACTAAACGTGTGTGTGTGTGTGTGCGCTACACATCATCATGCTCATCATTTACTTTCTTTTTGATACACATGCCTCTGTATCATGTTCCAGATGGTATTATTCAAATATGGATTAGAGGAGTTGTCAAGTATGTAAGATCAAAAGTTTAATAATGCACTTATGTCACAAATACCTATCTATAGAATAATTACATACTGATTTTGATGACTGCAAAAGATGATGAAAGGGCCTTGGAAGTTATTATATTGGATGAGCTAATACTAGATCACTATTGTAACAAAGCTGCAGGGAAAGCCAATAGGATAGACCTCAACTAGAATGCTTTGTCCAGTAATGGAAACTGTATTTCCAAAATGATAGGAATACATTTGAAATAATTTAAAGGATGGTAGCTAAAATGATCTAAAAGATAAACATTCTAATAAACTTCATGACCTTAGTATGTATAGCTTAGAGCAGCATTTCCCAAGACTCTCCTCAAGACCCACCATTTCGGTTTAACACTGTGAATACTAGAAGGAGCAATTCGCACACAGACTCTAATTACATAAACTGTATTCAAACAGTGTTAAACCGGCATCGTGGCCAATCTGGTGGTTTAATTAAAGGTATATGCAAGTGAGCTGGATTATGAATGTATCTAATAGAGGAGAATTAGTAGTGTATTAAAAAAAATGTTTGCAGAAAAAAATCCAAAATAAACATTTACACAGTTACCCTAAATTTCTTGCATTTGCAAATTGTTTTCTATCAATGTTCACAACCCCTGAAAACCCCAGGGAAAAATAGCATGTATAATACATTGTATCTTTTTAGCCTGTGAATTGAGCTGCAGCTTTCCTTAAGATTTCTGTAATGCCCAGAACCAGGTCTGTGTCCCTTCATTCACGGATTGTTTTATGTGCATCCCAGGTTAAAACTTCCCCCATCCCCAGTGAATTGCCCCTGTCACCTCTCCCAGCCCCAGTGAATTGCCCCTGTCACCTCTCCCAGCCCCAGTGAATTGCCCCTGAGATCTCCCCCAGCCCCAGTGAATTGCATGCACTCGCTCACACAGAGACCCATGAACAGAAAACATTGCAGGTCATTGCAGGATGATCAATAAAGCATAAATGCTCATTCGCCTAAAAGACAAATTAGAACAGTAAGAACAAGCTGAAATGTTTGGTTCAGTACAATTATAATTTGTCAGAATGTATCAAGGAGATGGTGTATGTCTAAAGAACAACCGTGTTACCATTCAAGCATTTTTACTTGAATATCGATTTATGGTCCTTTTAAGGAAGCAGCCTCATCTAGCTGGCTGCATACCTGGGCATGCTCTCATGGACAGGGTACACTTTTACAAAAATGAACCCTCTCAGGAGCCTAGCTCAATCCTGGGGGTTTAAACATCACCTGCAACAGTTTTTTTATTTGCTTTTTTTTTGTAATACAAAGTTGAAAAAACATTGTGCACGCAAATACATTTTAATCATACACTACTAATTCCCCTCTATCAGATGCATTCATAACCCAGCTCACTTGCAGATACCTTCAAGTGATGGGTTAATTTTGTGTAAATAGAACAAGCAGACTATAAAACAGATGATTTGTTTTTTGTTTTATTTGTTTTATTCAGAGTAAATCATTAATATATTCAGAAATCTCTTTAACTACTTGACTTTAACTTAAGAAAATTTGAAATCTATATAACTTGCTTAAATCCTCATCCCTTGTACAGCGTATGTGTGTGTATATATATGTGTGTGTGTGTGTCTGTGTATACACATATATAAGTTCCTCCCATTGCTGTACATGAGCTGTGCAAGCACAACTATTTACACTTGTGCTTGCACAGCTCCTGTACAGCAATGGGAGGAACTTGGAGGCTGCTCTAGTTCGGTAATTTAGATTATCTGTTTTTACATGTATTTTCTTTCTTTTTATTTAAATGTAAAATCAAGTCTTCAAATATGAATATTTTTGTGTATGTGTTTATAAAAATAAAAGCCAAACAATCACTGTAAGGGTTATGTATGGAAGGAGGTTACATTGTGTAAGAAATTCAAATGAAAGCAGACATATTTTTCTTTTTAATAAGAAGGTAAATACTGAGTTTTGTGGAAGCTCCAATTTCAGGAAAAACAAGATGTTCCACTTACAGCAACACTAGCGTGTTTGTCAAATAGATAGATCAAAGGAGGACAAAAGAACATAAAATTAGGGACCAGGCTCCTGGTATTGTTCCCCTCTAATTATACCGAAGAGTGAATTAAAAAGTCTAAGTATCGTGTGTACAATTTGGTAAATTTTTTTTTTTTATCATGGTCACTGTAATAGAGGAGGGGAACGATAGCTACTATTTAATCCATGATCATTACCATGTTGATATAAAGTGATTCGTATTCAGAATCATATGAAGTCCTGTGATCACTCAAATGTCAGGATTCATTTCACTTGTCGTTCAATATATTAGTTAATTTGACTTTAATAGCTTGGGATCTCAATGCTGTTTGAAAGTAATCTGGGTAGAGAAGAATAAAGAATGATAATTAACTCTGGCAAGGTTGTCAGGGTAAACTTGCTATACATAACGCATGAGACCTCACCCTTGGATATTGGGCAAGAGTGGAACACTAAAGAAATCATGGTCTTTGAAATATGATCTCTTTTTGGTATACGTTTTCTGTTAATAATATGGATTATATGGATAATAATATGGATATGCAATATATGGAGCAAATTTAAACTTTGTTATTTTTGATGCCCTTAAATTTTCCTAATATGTTTCGGAGTTTTCATAGTAACATGTCTAATGTTCATGTATAGATTAGTAATTTAAGATACAGTTTAAAAATAATTTACAAGGACCCTTTTCTATCATGAAATATTAATGCATACATTAATAATTATTGTTTAAGTCTTCTTCCTACTCTAATTTGCTTTCTAATCTTGTCTCATTAACAAAGTTTCTCTCAGTCCGGTTTGCTTTGTGACACACCTGAAACTTTTAAAATGAAAGTGAACAAAAAAAAAATATGTTAAAAATGGAAAGGATTTTAGAAAGTTTATAAAGCATTTATGCTAGAAAAAAATAAAGTATGTGCATAGCTACAAGTATTACAATGCAACATATGTTTTCTTTTCACTTTGATTTGCTTTCCTGTGCCTGTATAAATTAATATTATACTTGGTATTTTAGTACATGTACAGTATAGATGAAAGGGCAATTTACTTATGAATGAATGCCCCTGAAGGATTCGTTTTGATTTTATAGTACTGTAATAGTGTATATATATATATATTTTTTTTTTTATTATTTCATATTATGGAACATGTTTGAATTGTTTTGTCATTTATGTTGTTTTAATTATTTACTTAGGGCCTCATTCAATTGTGATTTGGCCAATTGAATAGGGCTCTAAATAAGCACATAGCATATTTTTTTAAAGAAGTTTTTAGTTAGTGAAGACCTTGCTTTTGGATAGAAGTTCACTTACTAAAAACTTCTTTAAAAAAATATATGTTATGTGCTTATATAGAGCCCTATTCAATTGGCCAAATCGCAATTGAATGAGGCCCTCAGAAACTATATTGAGGTAAATGGATTTTTATTTTTTTATTTTGTGCCATCAGGCAAACTCTAATAACAAGACATCTCTTGTTCTAAATATATGTAATGTATCACATTACTGTTGCCAGACCTTTTTACATAAAAAATAATAAACACAACAATACTGATTATTTTAATAGAACAGTGGATTTTTGGTTTAAGGATATGAATAAATATATATAAATATATATATATATATATATATATATGAATATATATATATATATATATATATATATATATATATATATATATATAATTATATACACACATATGCACACACACACACCGTATTGGCCTGGAAATAAGCCACACATTTAAAATTCAATGTGGGAGGGGGGGGGGAGACAATACTTGAATATAAGCCGCTCTTAAAATTCGAGGGAGAAAAAGGAAAAAAGTTAATTAGGTTCAGGGGAAATAATTTTTATTTTTTTATTTTACCATATATCTAGTATTTGGAAAACAATATAACTATAGGATTTTCCTTCAACTCATTCCTTTTCTTGTTAGGCAGGCTATGATTATGAACATCAAGGGTAAGGTAACAAATATACTTTTTTCTTAAGATACACACAGTGTTTTTAGGTTAAACCGCATAAAATATAACAAAATGTCGGAAAAGACAGTTTTTGTAAGGTCGCAAATTTAAGCCGCACCTTAACTTTTCACAGTGGAAATTTGGATAAAATGTTCTTATTTTCAGGCCAATGCGGTAGATAAGTGTAAAAAATAAGAAGGCTTGAATTCTGTATTAAGTCTGTTGGCAACTTGGTTGGCTAAGTCTTAAAGGTACACTGTCCAAAAGTTTCAATTATGCAAACAATGCTTATTGGCTAGACAGTCTCTTGTCAATATTTCTACTAAAGCTGTATAATTTAACAGGTCGGTTTAATGGGAAATCTAACACTTAATCATTGGCTGTTTATGTTGATCTAACATCCGACTTATAAACTTTACATGACCATTTTACATACAGAAGTTAACTTTTTATACGGTTTAAAGATTTAGAAAATCTTTTACAGTATCTATTATGTATTCAAGATTATTATTTTATTTTTAAAGAATGCATCAAATACAATATTGGCTTCATTTTTGTTTTCTCACATGACATGAGTAATTTACTGATATTTGGCATATGGCCGGCATACCATTCCATTTAGTTTTCAGTGTAAAACTTTAAACAAATTAGTTTTATTGTATAACTAGCGAAACTGCCCGTCAAAAAATGACGGCAATGAAATTGTAAGTGAGCTAATGGTGTTTGCTGTATATAATAATAAAATAAATAATAGATTAATAAAGTAATATACTTTACCGATTTTGAAGTAATATATGCAGGAAGCATTCTGTTGAAGAGCTGACAATCTGTTTTGACGTTGCTGCAGCATTAGTAGTGTGGAGCTGCTGTGTAAGCGTGATGAATGTGTGTAGTGTAATAGTGTGCGTGCGCGAGACAAAACAGTTAGCGTAGCGGTGTACTTCCGCATTGTATAAGTTATTGTTCTAAAATGGCGGCTAATGTGTGGTCTGCGTCTGTAGCGGAATATCCGTAGCTGTTTTGTGGTGTTTTGCGTGTTTCTGGTGTTGTTTTGCGTGTTTAGAGTCCTGTAGCCTCGTTTTCGGTTTGTTCGGCGGCCATTTTTTCTCTCGCTTAGAGAATTTTTTAGTGTCTAAACTCTTTTATTTTGAGTCAAATTAAGGTATAACTTCATTTTTTGAGGTCCTGGATGCCCCCTCTTGCTGTAGGTAAGCCTTTTATGTATGTGTTGTGTGTATTTATTGTGTTTTTAATTTTTTCATGTCCGCGGGTTGCGGCCGATTTTTTTCGAGGTCGTAATTGGTCATAACGTGTCTCGTATTTTGTTTGCGTTACGATGTAAAGTTTGCGAGGGCCGCAGGCTCGCTATGCGAGCCCGCAAGCGTTAGCAACAACTCGTATGCTCACAACTATATATGTGATTGTTCTAATAATTCAGAATGTGAAAGATATATGTGTGTACGGGTTATTTAACTTGAAAGGAAAACATTAGAGCTTAATAACTCAGTGTGTGTGTTGGTGAGGGAAATCTATGCCTGTTTGTGTGTAGCAGAATCTATATGCTGAATGTTAAAGACTTCTAAAGCTTTCTGCGTTATTCTAAAATGTGTGTGGCAAAAAGCTGGTTTGGAATCGCTGCATAGATATTACATACATTAATATTTGGATCAGGAGTTGACAAATTTTGTATCAAACTCTAGAGTTGGCCAGATTAGGGAGAATTTGTAATTAAAACAACTCAAGTCAGAGGTGCTCATCAGAGAACGAACTAACCTTAATAGGTTAGTTCTATGGACAGGATAATCCACTCTGAGAGAAACCTCTTTTAGCTCACTTGTGCCCTTCACAGGGAGAAATATCCTGTAGTATATCAGTCTGGTCCCACTCACTAGAGTGACCCAGCCCCGAAATACCAGGCAATTCTACCCTGAACAGGAGAAACTGCAAACCCCAGACGTGTTTCGTCCTGTATGGGCCTAGTCAGTGAGGTGCAGTTGAACTCCCTAAGACACAGTGATAGTATTTGTAATTAGACACAAATGAACTCCCAGTTTAAAAAAAAAACAAACAACATGTTTGAATAATGTGTATTTGGTGTTTTATGAAATGTCAGCTATAACAACAAAATGTATCTTCTTCCAAGCCAATATGGCAATCAATTTTTTTATATGCAATACATCCCCTAATAATAGTTGCATGTTTTCTCATGGGTTTTGGGACAAATAAGGCATAATTCTACAGAGCTTGTAAGTATTATTCACAAGCAGATTATTTTGTCAGAATAAACTACATGCCTTCTTAACCAAATGATACTGACGTTTATGATTAAGCATTGACAGAAGTATAATGTGACAATTTAATTTTTAGCTTTAATAAAGCCCAAGCAAATGTACCTACTTGTGGCTCACACCAAGTACTTAGTTACATTTTGTCTGTCTCCAGAACAAAAAAGAGTGTTACGTTTTCAGTCTTATATCCTTAACATAGTTTACTTACAATTAAAGGGATACTCTTTGTTTCATCAGAGTGTTATTGATAATGTACCACTGTGCTTTGAGAGCATCATTTGAAAACAGAGAAAACTCATTCAAATGTTTAACTGAACTAGGGACTTGCACCTGTCAGCCAGGGAGCAGTAATATAGACGTATGAGTCATAAGTGTCTGCCAAGGATATCCACAGATGTAGGTAAGGTCTGTGCACTTCCTGTTAGTTTCAATGAAGTTTAAAAAAGTTTATTTCTTTTTGTTCCATGCAAAAAACAGCTTTGGTAAAATTTAAAGCATATTCTTTAAAATGCACGAAAAAAGAAAAGTGTTCCATGTCTTCTTAAGTATTTCGTGGACAGAACAAAAATATGGAACACCATAAGGTGAGATTTCTCAACCATGAGAATGTTTATTAGCTAAAGGCCCATGGAACACTCTTTGGTTTTTCATGCATTGGCTCACAGGGGCAAGCCCGCAGCTTATCCATTTGAATCAGTTTTAGTCTGCTTTGACTACATCATTTGAAAAAGAAAGCAGACGGTGGAATGTTGTCAAACACCATCTTTCAGATGCAACAAAAAATGCTTTCAATGTCCCTTTAAGCATGAAACCAATTACTTTCCCTTGTATTTCCTGTAGCACTTCTGCATACCACTGCTGGAAAAACGAAGGTTTATTTCTCATTAAACCTTTTTGCATGTATTATTGCATTGGTGACTTGTCACTATCAACGAATAACCAAAACTCATCAGTTTTACCTAGTGAAGTAACACACACATAAGGATGATTAAAAACATTTAAGTTCCATGTAACTGTAAATGGGCAATGCCACCACCTAAAAACCTTACTTTATTTTAATGCTTTATTTATAATTTGATCAGAAATATTCTTAGCAAATTAGATTGTTGGCTATCTGCTTGCAAACTGTTTAGTTGTTTCAAGCAAGGAAAACTTAGGTTCTCCAGGTTCTAAAAGAACAACCTACTCTAGTCTGATCCGGTATTCTTTATTGAAGGATCACTGTGAAACCATCAAGGATGTCAAATATTACATTGATACAATATTTTGTCAAGTGATTAACTGCAACCTTCTCGGGATTGTTTGCTTCGCAAGTTCGGGATTTTGGTTGTTATACATTGTTGCTCTTTTAATACCCACTACAAATTATGTTTAAAGGGACATGGAAGGTTTTTGAATTTCAATAGGAATATAATACACCTATGTATCTCTTTACTTTTATGTATTTTATTAAGAAGTGCTTAAAAGCTCTTTTTCTGCCTAAATTCATACAAATTGTATATGTTAAGGTCCGTAGCTGATGCAGCTCAAGAATACACCAACTGTGAAGTGCAGTGTTTCAAATTAACCATGACCTCTCTCAAGTAGCATATTGCAGAATGTTGCCACTAATTGGTTACTGCGAGGCACTGAACACCATGTGCTTAGATGTACACAGTCTTCATAAGCTGCAGAGACGGAAATCAGTTAGAAACTATTTGTAAGATTTGAGGCAGGGAAAAAAGTAGCTATATTTATATAATCCTAGTGAAATCCAGAAACCTTTCCATGTCCCTTTAAGGTGGATGCTCTTCTCAGAGTGATTAAAATGACTATGTTTGTAGCTATATTTTATTTTAACTAGTTTTGGATTCACTTTGTAAATTTAAGAAAATATGTTAAAGTTTTTCAAGTAGAGATATCAAAAACTAAATGGTAAATATTGGGCAGTTATCAATTTTTGATGAAAGTCGTCAGCATTTTATGGCAGTTTAATTGAAGTTCTTTTTGGTTATAAATAAGATCAAAACGAAGGACATGCTGTGTCTCTTGTATATCTTTTTATTTGTGAAATACAGTTCTAAGTTGCATAGATGATTCTTTCTTGCCATGTATGATGTAGCTGAGGCTTCTGTATTTTTATATGAAAACTATTCAATTTTTTTATATGTGGTTCCAAGTTACATTCCAACGCAACCTCAAGCATTCCATGTTTTAGAGATCTATTTCTCTTTGATAGGTTGCCTAACGAGTGGCTCAGTTTACCTGTCTTTATATGAGACTATCTCTTTAATATAGGACTCATCAGTTTTCTTAGGACAAGAGCCACGAGTCACAGCTTTATGACCTGTTTTAT
The DNA here is from genome assembly GCA_027410445.1 of Discoglossus pictus. Taxonomy (NCBI): domain Eukaryota; kingdom Metazoa; phylum Chordata; class Amphibia; order Anura; family Alytidae; genus Discoglossus; species Discoglossus pictus. Next base: position 168,828,306 of record CM050169.1, read on the forward strand.
TTGGCTTCTTTGTTTTAACTACAGTTGAACTAATTTTACATGTGTTGCTATACTGTAACGCCTGTTTGAGGTTGTTGGTTATTCATAAAATTAATCACTGATTTTATATTATTCAGTGTGCCTAACTACATGAGTTAAATGATCTTGCTGCAGTATGTTACTTTTTTACCCAAAATAATTAATGTGTTGGCATTCAGTGCAGCTCAGAGAAAATGTATATCTCATGAAAAATTAAATTAAGCAAAATGGCAGGTATAGTGTCAAGAAGAGGGACAAGTTGGACCCACCATTTTATGGATCCCAATGGTTAGGTCCTCTCCTCTGTGGATTGCTGACCATCAGTGCTAGGGGTTCCTCTGGAAAGAGACTTGCTTCAGGATCTGTGAAAAATGGCAGTTGGTAAGTAACTCTGTCTAGCTTAATGATATAGGCCTAGTGTCCCTGGTCTAGCCCCTTATAGAAGCAGCTTTCCTTGTTCAAATGGGGAACAGACAAATGGAAACTTAATAAACATAATTCATTTTCTGTTTACCGTTAACAAAGTTCCTTATTTCCTTCTCACGTCTTGTGATTGCTAGAAGATGTTATTTACCTCAGCATGCACACAGCAAGGCTTCCTTGCTGACATCCAGCTTGTAATATTTAACAAAATGCTCCATGTTGCTGCATGACATATTTGCTCAGGTGAAACTCCCTTATGGAGTGTGCTGTTTACAGGTACTTCATTCAATATTTTGTATGTCTGGATTATTGTTGGTCAAATCCAACTTTATATTGTTGCTTTTGATATGTGACTGTAGCTTTCCAAGGAAAGACAAAAGATTTAACTGTTGTCTTGATTTGAGGAAAAAATGTTCCATTCCACCTCGGGTAGAATCTATACCCTGATTATATGAAGATATTTAGAAGGAATTCCATCATGAGAGATTGAATTAGGCTTTCCAGTCACCTTCCTGAGGGGCAGGTGTTACTGGGGGAGTTTGCGACTGCTCTACTACTTGCCTTTACTGCAGAACCTCTAAACATGTGTAGATTCTGCCTATGTCACCATGACATACACTGTCAGACCCTTTGCACATGAGGTGTGTGAATTCTGAATACAGTGCAATATTAAGTGCAGATATGGATTTCCAAAACACCAGACCACAGACACACACAAGCAGGTGTAAAGCCTGTGTTTAAAATGGATACCTGTATTATAGGCTATCTACACAGAAGGATGTTCACTGTCTAAGCAGTTACAATAAAGGCACATATGTCTCCCCCTTGGATAAAAAGGATGAGAAGTAAGGTGAATAGTATAGAAAGCAGCTGTAAACAGGAGAATGTGTTGGTAAAGAAAAGTCAATTTTTTATGCTGAAAGAAGTCAAGAACACACCTCTTATGGTGAAAACATGATTAAATGTCCCTTTATGGTATAGAAGTCTCATCCTGTACATAAGTTTTTGAGACAGTGGAATGCGCTGGAAGTGATATCGGGCTTGCGAACATGTGTACAAGCGAGTTTGGGATTTCCAATATGGATAAAGGGGCAAAAGGGACTGCTTGGACAGAATAAAGAGGCAAAAGGGGTTGTTTGGAAGGGATAAAGGGGCAAAAGACTTTGCCAGCATTATCAACAAACTCGCAATTACGGCAAGCTAATGACATTCAATTTATATGAAATGTACTGTAAATGTCTTGACAGCATATCTTTCCTCTTTAGCTCTCCAGCTACATGTTCTGTTAGGGTGTTTACACATGATCTTTTCCTAAGTAGCTTCTTGCGGATTATCTTGGCCAGCTTCTAGAGCAAGAGCTCCATCACACCCAAAATGCACACTGGATCAGAGAAACTAGCATGGAGACATAACAAAAACAGTGGGTGGGCTGTGAAAAGATGTATAGCAGACCTATTTTGCATGTGAGTTGTATTCAGTTAAATGTTGTTGTGGCCAGGGGTTACATCAGGCAATAGCAAAAATGCTTATTTGGCATATATCTTGATAAAAATACCTCTTTTTAAACATAAGTTTTATGTTCTCTTCTCAGAAGGCACAGTACACTATCTTCCTTTATTTCAACCAGAATACACTTAGAATAAACAGTATGTAACATTGGCACTTGTCTGTTACATAAAGTACTCTCTAATTATTAGGTCAGCGAATTCAAAATTGCTATTGCCACCTTCTACAGTGGTTTAGAGCTGAAATGAAAGGATGAATGAGAGAACACAATGACACCTCATTATTGGTTATTTATATGTAAATGTCTTAGACCATTGCAAGTAATAGCACTTTTCATTCTTACTAATAATGTTTGCATAGATTGCAATAACGTTGAGTCAAGCTTAAAGGGCTACTGTGGTTGCACATTTTCTTTCATACTTTTAAAAAGAGTCTGTTTTTTGTTTGTTTGTTTCACTGAATCAAGAATAAGTTACTTTATTAAAGGCATATGCAACTGAGCTGGGTTATTAACGCATCTGATAGAGGAGAATTTATAGTGTCTGAAGAAAAGTGTTTGCAGGAAAAAATTCCAACGTAAACCGTTAAACCGTGCATTTTTTTTTGCATTTGCAAACTGTTTTCTATCAATGTTGACACCCCCTGAAATTCCCTGGGAATATTAGCATAAGTAATACATTTTATCGTTTTGGCCTGGGTTTGTGCAGGCATGCTCAGTTAGCACTTGAAGTCTTCCCTACTGTGGGAAGTCACATGATTTCAGACACTTTCCTTTATTATTATTATTATTATTATTATTATTATTGTTTATTTGCTACGCGCCAACATATTCCGTAGCGCTATTCATAAGTTGTGATCAAGACAAAACAATATTAACACATTACAAAAGACGCAGGGCTCTGTCTGAGCTTAGAATCCTGTGTCCATAGAGCTTTCCCTAAAGCACCATGCAAGATTGAAAACTCTCAGACTTACAATCAGCAGCTTTTATATCGTATACATTTTTTTAATGAAGTACCGGATATGCACAGTGCCATTGCTGGGGGTGTCTACATCACCCCCAGCACATATTTTTCTTGCATAAAATGTTTGCATTTTTTTTCATGCAAACATTTTTTGCTAGGTGAGTTATGATGCATTCTACAGGATGCATTAATAACCCACCTCACTTGCATATACCTTTAACACTAAAGCTACACATAAATTGATACAAAGGAATGGGTTTTTTTTAGGGTCCAATATTTGGAGGAAGTGTTATCTTCTGTGACAGTAAACTCCATTTTGTGTTTGACTTTTATTGCCATACTTTTCCTAGCTTGGCAAACTTGTTAAAATAAAATAGAATTTCAAGGCTACCTGCCACACAGTGGAGGGTATATGGCTATATATTAATTAGTAATGATGATTTATTTGAAGACACTCTTAAATGACCTTCATGGTGTACACATACAAGTAATTATTTATTCCTCATACAGTCTGATATGTCCACTAGTTAATGTAGTATGATAGTTCGAGCAATCGGTATGGGAAATTAGAATAACATACTTGATTCTGGTACCAAGCATATGGAATACTTTTTTGTTATGTATTTTTATAAAGCATAGCCCCAGAGAGGTATCAGAAAAGAAAGTATGGTTATAAAACGGTAATATTAAGATGAATTTTAATAAAATGTAGTAAGATAAGCAGTGCCATCTCCACTCTATTATTATCCTATAAGAGACATGCCTTAAAATTAGACATCTCTCAAAGCACCTTTATGTTTTTTCAGTTGTGTAATAGTGGCAAGTGATAACATTTTAGTAGTTGATTTGTCCTTTGCAAGTCTGTTTTGTTCTGATTATTCAAAAAAAAAAGCCTAAAATAAATACGCAAATATAAATACAATGTTCAACCTTTCATTTTCAATATAGGTAAAAGAAGAACACTCAATGATAAGAAGAAATTGAGCACAAATACTCAAAAACAAGAAAAGAAGACGGTTTTGGATATAACCTCTACAGACATGAAGGATTCTGCTGATGGTAAGATAAAGCTCTTAATAATGTTTTATTGCAAAATATTCTCTTTTTCTTGAACTCTTTAATAGTTTGACTCTACAAACCAGCTAGAAATATAAACGCAAACAACTATTAAGATTAGTATTAAAATAGGCAACACATTTTATAAGCAGTTTCTTAATGAAGTCTCTAACATATTGAAGGTAAACATTTACAAATGGCAAACAGGTAAATTATGTACAGTTAGATCAAATATTTTTAATATAGACACAAAATAGAAAAGATAGGTGGCTCTAGGTATAAGAAAAAATCTGGGATATAGACAAGGGGTGCTCCTTGAGGATATAAATGACTTAATGGCACAGTAGGAGAAGGGAAAGAAAAAGTATCCTTTTGTGTGTAAGTGCACACCCTCTGCCCTAATGACAATATAGAACAGCAGATAAGTAAAACTTAACGTTTATTAATTAATATTAAAACATAAGGTAAAATCGTGTAATTCTGACGAGATCCTATGCGTAGTGAAATCTGAAAAGATTATAAGGACTATCTTAATTAATAAATAGAATTGGGGAACTGGAGAAGTGAACACTAAATCCTCTGGTCTAAAGTGATAAGTGACATATGGTTTAGCTGTATTACATGAGGGACATAGTCCCATATCTATTTTTTGCCATTTACATTACTTTGCTTATTATAACATTGCAATAGTATTAATACTATTGGTTTTGTTTATATCTCTTCATATTATCAGCAAGATTTTAATTTTGTAATTTTGAAATAACACAGTATAGCTAAGTAAAGAAAGTCCAATATTAATAATTATTATAAATGATCAGTGTCACTACATGAACTGAGGAGCTGGATAGAGGTCTGTCTAATTCCACATTAGCTTGATGCTTGGTATAGAGTATAATTTATAAATTTAAAGCATGTGGGAATTATATTATTCGATCTTTCGATTTAGTTATAATTCTGTGTAGTTTACACAGCTCCTGAGTCCCTAAGCTATCCGCGCGTGGTCTAGGCATCTACGTATGACGTCATGACGTAGCAGTGCGGCGTAGAACGTGCAACCCGCACGTCATCAGGGGTTACGTAGGAGTCTCTTGAGGAGCTATTTATGCTTAAAGGTTGTCATAGCAACCACACGGACGAATAAAATCACATTAGTTGAGAAAGAAAATTACAAAATTAAAATCTTGCTGATAATATGAAGAGATATAAACAAAACCAATAGTATTATTACTATTGCAATGTTATAATAAGCAAAGTAATGTAAATGGCAAAAAATAGATATGGGACTATGTCCCTCATGTAATACAGCTAAACCATATGTCACTTATCACTTTAGACCAGAGGATTTAGTGTTCACTTCTCCAGTTCCCCAATTCTATTTATTAATTAAGATAGTCCTTATAATCTTTTCAGATTTCACTACGCATAGGATCTCGTCAGAATTACACGATTTTACCTTATGTTTTAATATTAATTAATAAACGTTAAGTTTTACTTATCTGCTGTTCTATATTGTCATTAGGGCAGAGGGTGTGCACTTACACACAAAAGGATACTTTTTCTTTCCCTTCTCCTACTGTGCCATTATTTTTAATATAGTCCTAATTATATTGTAGTGTTCGAATCTGCAACTTGTATAATGTTTAGTATTCAGTCTGAAGGTTTGTATCAAGGAACTTGTGTGTAGTGCCACCTGCTGCATTCATCATTAAACTGGTTATCCAGCAATAGAAAAAATGAACATTAAAGAGTCAGACAAAAAGCAAACAAACATGAAAGAGATGATGTTTGCCTAGGGGAAGACATGTCACGTAAGAGGATACCTAAGCTATTGGCAAGGTTATTTGGGAAACCTTGTTAATATAAGTTATCTTTGATTTTTTTAAAAGCTGCTTTTAAAGTAGTAGATAGGAGCCCAGAGGTAGAGGGTAGTCATTGCGAATATATTGTATTGTAGATGGGAAATATATACCTCACTATATGTGGCATAGGTTTAATAATACATATGCCATTCATCCATAGTATAACCTTGTCAAGTATAAGTGTTTTGACGCTTCCAGCCCTGGGCAGTAACGTTTTCTGTAGCTAGATTCCTAAAGTTGAAGAACTTATTTTCAGCATGGGCAAATGTGGGTGTCAGTCTGAAGTTGCTTGTGTAGAAAGAAACTCTGAGGCTAACATTATACATTTGCAACATTGTATATTGCAAAAACATTTTCCAGATATTTATTATAAAGAAACCAACATTTTTAAAAATGTCCCTTTTTTATGGATGATTTTTAGACTTCTGAAACAGACTATAATGGTAGCATTTGATTATAAAAGATGAAATGAAGATAAATAGTGATCAGTTTATTTTAAAGGCTCTTCAACCCTAAAAAAAGTACATGCAAGTTGGCACAGTTTTCAAGCTAATATTTATCATTCATTTAAAATTTTAGATTTTTTTTTTATTACCAATGCATCTTGCATCAACAGCCGAAGATGCGATGCAGGATCCTGTGTTTCACTTTGCATATCTTTCCTGTTTAATCTAAACTGTGCAAAGGAAAACATTACAGCCTGAACCCAAAAAAGAATTAAAAAGAATCGAGTGGACAAACTAGTTTTCCAAATCACGTTTAAAAACTTTAAAACAGCATTTCATAAACACACTAGATACAACACACCCTCTAACAATTAAAGGGCATGGACATATTTTTGTTTCCTTATTGCATATGAAATTGGGTATTTTCGTAAATGTGGCACAGTGTGATTTATTTTCCAAATGTTCCCCCCACAAGCAGAGTAAACTGTCATCCAGTGAGCAGTACAAGTCATACATGGGTGCTGTGTGCATTTCCTGTTCCTTTTCAAAGAAATTTAAATGGGTTTTCCTTCTTTGTTTCTTGTAAAATAAAATTAAAAAATACTTTAAGGTATGCATAACAAATATTCTATTTTGTTGTTTGGTCTGGCTGTTTTTGTGGATCGATTAATCATTTTAAAAGCACTCCATCACTCTAACCAGTTGAGTTCTTTTTGAATAGCTTTGAACACCAGCTATACTTTGTGCTAGCTGTTTATCTCTATAGCTAATCGGTATTTAACTATTCAGAATTGTTTGTGGAGCTACATACTAACACCATTATCAACAATAACAGTAAGTTAGATTATTGTTACCACCAGAAAAAAATGAAATCAGCACAGTGCAATGCAAATTAGCACATCGAAACAGCAAATTGGTATTCAGGAGCCACACATTGGAATAAGTGTTTTATATAATTTTATAAACGTATCCAAATTTTACAAGCACATTTTGTCTTCTTCTGTTGTTGCTATATTCTTAAGGAGAATAATGGATAAGATGATTTTGCTAAATTCAGAACACCATAAAGAAATGTATGAATGCATTTTAACTTACCATGACCATTCTATAAAAAGTGGACACACATCTACATTTCTAATTGATAATTACCATATATCTGAGAGTGCTACAATTACTCTCATCTATCCACTACTTTTTGTACAATATTTACAACATTACACAATCGATCTTCTGTCACAGTGTGAGGACCATTTTTGAATTGTGAGATGCATTCCTTATTACATGAAACAATAGACTATAAGCTGTTTAGCTCTTTTCAAATTGTATATAAAATGGCAACTTGAAAGAAATTCTGAGAAAAATATAACAATTCCTTTCTTTTTTTCTTTTACAGTTCCAAATGAGGATGATACAAAGCCTTTGGGTTCTCCAGTCCTCTCTCTTGAACAGACTGCTGTGATCCAAGAAATGGTGAACCAGAATGTCCTTCCTGAGCTGATTTCGATTCCTATCCACGAACTACAAAATAAGTCAGAAGATAAAAATGCAGAAGATACAGTTGCTGAACAAGAGTATGCTGATGACTTACTTAAAGAAGGCTCTGAAAGAGAGTCCATCAATCAGGAGGAGGAAAATGTAGAAATGTTGGAAGACTTTAAAAGTGTATCTGATGAAACGCCAGACAGCTCCCCAAAAAAGAAACCTGCTGCTAAAACTTCTAAACCCAAGGGAGATGTAAACGGTGAACTTCCAGAGACTATGTTTCAATGCCAGCATTGCGAAAGAAAATTCACAACAAAGCAAGGACTTGAACGCCATATGCATATTCATGTTTCCACGGTAAATCATGCATTCAAATGCAGGTACTGTGGGAAGGCATTTGGTACTCAAATTAATCGTCGAAGGCATGAGCGACGTCATGAAGCTGGCCCAAAAAGGAAAACATTAATTGTGTCTTCACCCACTGAATTTGGACAAAGTCACAAGCATATTATTGATTCTTCTCTTAAAACACTTGATGAGCATTGCACTTCAAGAATACAGTGTAAAATAATGGACTCTGACAAAGAGGCATCACCATCTGTTCTTGCAGAAGAAAATGGGGAATCAAGGGAGCTGCATCCATGTAAATACTGTAAAAAGGTTTTTGGAACCCACACAAACATGAGGCGTCACCAACGAAGAGTTCATGAGCGCCATCTTATTCCAAAAGGCGTCAGACGAAAAGGACATTTGCTTGAAGATCCACAGCTGAAATCCGAGCAAACACCACCTGTTGAAAATATATATGTGGCAAATACAGAAGTTGAAGAAGATGGTGAAGCTGATGATGTGTACATAATGGACATATCAAGCAATATATCAGAAAACCTAGCATATTATATTGATGGTAAAATTCAGTCAAGCACCAGCAGTAGCAATTGTGATGTGATTGAATTGGAAGCAAACTCTACAGATGTGTTGGGACTTAATTGTTTGCTTACTCCTGTTAAAGTTGAAGTATCCCAAAATGTAAAACCTTTGCAGCCTTCAATAGATAATCCACTGAATGATTCTGCTGCTAGTGGAAAAAAGGAACCAAAAAAGAGAAGAACAATAAGTCCTCCCCTGTTGTCAAAAATTAAAACAGAAGTGGAACTTGATCCTATAACGCCTTCATGTTCTCTTAATATTCCACTTAGTGTATCTGTAAATGATAATTTACCATTTCAGAAAGAAAAAAATATCTATTTATCTTCAAAACTGAAACAGCTTCTTCAAATGCAAGAGGGCAATAAATCTCCCATTAGTCCATCTTTATTATCAGAGGTTGGTGGTAAATTGGGATCAGCTGCATCCTCCTCTTTGTCATCCACACCCAACAGGTTTAAAAGGCGTACAACTTCTCCTCCAAGTTCACCACAGCATAGTCCAGCTCCAAAAGAATTTATCAAGCAGGGGGATTGTAAAACAGTTTGGAATGATGGACTTGGCCCAAAAATACCCAAATTAGAAAGTCACAATAGCTCACCTGCCTGGAGTTTATCTGGCCGAGAAGAAAGAGATAACGCAAGCCCAATGTGCTCTGAAGAATTAAAAGCATCCAAAGACTGGACTTCAAACATGGTATTTGGCAATGCTTGCAACCAGCAACCTCTGGATTTATCCAGTGGAGTAAAGCAAAAATCAGAGAGCAGGAACAGGTCACAAGCCCCATGGGAATCTGTACTTGATCTGAGTGTAAATAGAAAGCCTTTATGTGAAGCTGATATTAAGGAATACAAAGTAACAAATGTATTGCACCCACCATGTATTGGCATCAAAAAGAAGAAACCTACAACATGTATGTTGAAAAAAGTTCTGTTAAATGAATATGATGGAATTGAAGTACCAGATGATAATGTACAACAAGCAAGTAGTGCATTGCTTCTCTGTAAAACAGAAGAGCAAGGAATGACTTCAGAATTCAGTCCTGGTGCATGTGATGAAATTGCTCTTCCTACTAATAGCATGTCACCTGCTGAACTACAGACCTCATGTACACCCGTATGTCAGTCACCACCCATCCTTACTCCATCTGAGGTACATTCTCCAAATCAATGTCCTCCATTTTTAACGGAAGATAGATCACCACCTCCTCTAACTACTAATCTTCCTTCTCTCCCAGATTCTTCTTGCAGTGTTCCTCCCACTCCCTCCTGTCCGTCACCACTCTCTGCCAGCACCCAATCCCCACTTCCCGTTCTTTCACGTACAGTATCACCTTGCCCATCACCTTCTCCTACTGATGAGCCTTCAGTCTGTGCTTCACCTGGTCCTCCAACACTGTCATCATCTTCTGCTTCATCATCATCGTCCTCATCATCATCATCGTCCTCCTCTTCCTCTTCATGCTCTTCTCCTCCACCTTTATCAGTAGTTTCATCTATTGTATCACCATCGTTAAATTCAGAATCATCTGCAGCTACATTTATTAAACAGGAGAAGAGTGAGGAGGAAGTTGCACAAAGTGAACCTCTACAGATAAGTGAACAAGAATCAATTCCTGAAGGCTTCACTAAAACCTTTGTTTGTAATGTTTGTGAATCTCCATTTGTTTCTATTAAAGAACTTGCCAAACATATATTTGTGCATGCTGAAGAATGGCCCTACAAATGCGAATTTTGTGTTCATCTTTTTAAAGAGGTAGCAAATCTCTCAGAGCATCGAGTTTTGCTTCATGGTGTTGGAAAGATTTTTGTTTGCTCCTTATGCAAAAAAGAATTTGCATTTCTTTGTAATTTACAACAACATCAACAAGATCTGCATCCAGATAAAGAACACAATCATCATGAACTGGAAAGTGGTACTCTTAGACCTCAGAATTTTACAGATCCTAATAAGGCAAATGTAACACATTCTCAAACAGTGGATGATGATCCAATGACCCCATCTCCAGAAGAAGATGGGGATTTAAATGACTCCTCAGAAGAACTTTATACAACAATAAAAATAATGGCATCTGGCGAAAAGTCAAAAGATCCAGATGTGCGAATGGGCCTTAATCAGCACTACCCCAGCTTTAAACCTCCACCCTTTCAATATCACAACAAAAATCCAATGGGTATTGGGGCAACAGCCACAAATTTCACTACTCATAATATTCCACAAACCTTTACTACTGCTATACGTTGCACTAAATGTGGCAAAGGTGTAGACAACATGCCTGAATTGCACAAACATATTTTGGTATGTGCTTCTGCAAGTGATAAAAAAAGATACACTCCCAAAAAGAACCCAGTGCCATTAAAACAGACTGTGCAGCCTAAAAATGGTATAGTGGTTCTGGAATCACCTGAAAAAAGTACATTTCGGCGCATGGGTCAGCCTAAAAAGCTTAACTTTACCATTGAAATTGGTAAAATGTCTTCTAATAAGTTGAAATTGGGTGCATTAAAGAAAAAAAATCAGCTTGTTCACAAAGCAATTTTGCAGAAAAATAAGACAGCCAAACAAAAGGCTGACTTCAAAGTAAATATGTCCTCTGATCCAACATCTCATGTTTGCCCATACTGTAACAGAGAATTCACTTATACCAGAAGTCTTAACAAACATGTATCTTATAGTTGTCCAAAGAAACCCGCCTCTCCAACATCCAAAAAACCTGTCTCAAAGGCATCAAAAAAAGGAACAATTCCTTCATCTTCTGCCAAAAAACAGAAAAGCAGTAGCACACGACGAACAGCAGATGCAGAAATAAAAATGCAAAGCACAGAGGCACATTTGGGCAAAACTCGAGCCAGAAGCATAGCACCTACACAAATCCAGTTACCTTCAATACCCATCAAGCTCAAACAAAGTGTGAAATATTCACCTCAGGTTAAAGCCAAAAAGCAGATTCTTCCCATCATAAGGAACTCTAGTCCTTTGAGAACAACCAAAACTCATGCTCCAGTAGAACTGAAAAAAACAAAAAAGATTGCAATTAGTAGTTCTTCGCAGAGCTTGGGCAAAACTGCAAGAAAACTGCATGTTCGGGTGCAGAAAAGCAAGCAGCAAAAGAAATTGTCAAAAAAGAAAAAAAATGAAAGATTCAGGGGTAAATCCAGAAAACGAATTGGTGGACCGATCACACGTAGCTCTCAACTAGCTCCAATTACAGATACATCAGATAGGAGGGATGAAGCCTATGGAAAGCAAGACTCTAGGTAATATATTTTTTTTTTTACTTGTGTTATAGGGCTCATTCAGGAACCCCTGGTTTGAGAATTAAATGAACACTCAATTGTTGTTAGATTCTGTGTTAGATTTTAGAATAAGCAATTACAGTGATTTTAGAATATGCAATTACAATGGTACGTTGGTTCTTAATCTGTTCCGGACGGCACGTTGGGTTACAAAAACAATGAATTCCAAGGTAGCATTTCCCATAGGAATCAATGTAAATTTAAATAATCCGTTCAGAGACCCTGAAATTTCACATTTTAGTTTGAACTAATGGTGTTGTTTTTTATAGAAAACCTTAAAACTAAACCAACATAAATAAATAAAAAAGATTAATTATATCAAAATACATAGAATTTAACTTCACTTTAACTGTTCTGAGGGAATATGAGGGATGGTGGCGATGCAGAGGAGGAGAGAGGTTATTGCTTGGAATAGGGAGACCTCTTCCATTAAAATATCAGGCATTTGCACAGGCATTTGTTAAGAGGTGTCTCTTAACCCTGCTGGAGACTCTGATTTGGGGAGTTTCACTAACAACCGATCAAGAACTTGCTTCTCCCTTTCAAAATGTTTCTGAAGTGAGACATTGTTTGATCATTGTCCACATTTCGAGTTGTTTGAGCTTGGTCAGGGTGATACTTTTCAACAAAATGTTGTAATTCAACCCATTTAGAAAACATTTCTTTGATCAGTGCAGTATGTACTTCCTCCCTTCTCTGCTCTTCACCTGAAGAAACTTCCTCAGCTACTATCTGTTCATGCTCTCTTTTGAAGTTACGGGAGCTGCTTGGTGCTGAGCTCTTGTCTGTGCTCCTCCACTAACTCTTTGATGTCTTCATTACTGACCTCCAGACCCATGGACTTTCCCAAAGACGCAATGTTCTCCATTATTGGGCTAGGTTCTGCCTCCAAGTTCCTCGGAGTTATAGCCTCTGACCACAATTTTCTCCAGGCACAGTTCATGGTCTTCTGAGAGACTGCACGCCAGGCCTTCTCTATTAGAGTGACACAGTGGAGAATATTGAAATGGTCTTTCTAAAACTCTGTCAGTGTCAACTCAGTATCTGAGGTCACCTCAAGGCACCTCTGTAAGAGGGCCTTGGTATACAGTTTCTTAACGTTTGAGATGAGCTGCTGGTCCATTGGCTGGATCAGAGGAGTTATGCTAGGGGGCAACAACTTAAGTTATAAAATTAAAGTATTTCAGCAAGTTGTCCTCCAAGCCTGGAGTGTGAGCAGAAGCAATGTCCATTATTAACAGAGCCCTCCGAGGCAGTTCTTTCTACTCCCAAATATTTTCTGACAGTGGTGCCAAATAATTTGTTCATCCATTCAGTGAATAACCATGTGGTTACCCAGGTTTTGCGGTTGACCCTCCACATTACACTTAATCACATGTTCTCTCTTACAAACTCTGGGGTTCTCATTGAGAGACTAGTAAAGGCTTAATTTTTAAATCTCCACTAGCATTCCCACACACCAACAGAGGTAGCCTGTACTTCATCGGCTTGTGCCCTGGCAATGTCTTCCCTTCTTGAGTGATGAAGATTCTGTATTTTCTTCCAAGATAAACCAGTCTCTTCACAGTTTAAGACTTGTTGGGGAATAAAAGCCTCAGCCTCAACATAGTCTCTAAACTCCCTAACAAAAGTATTGCTAGCCTGCTTTGAACTCCTAATGTAAACACAGGCTACACTTTGGTCCTTGTAGGCACAGGATCCACTTTGGTTCATGTAGGCACAGGCTGCTCTTGGGCTGTTGCTAGCACAAACTACTACGCCACAGTATATAACTTTATTTAACTTCCTGGAGAGACAGGATGTGGAGTGGCGCAAGCTCGTCAAGTTCCAAAGCAATTTTTGGTTAGTGAGATGCGTCGAAATCGCAGAGAACCACGGTCAACTTTATATTATTATTGATTTATTTTTTTGCATTCTAGCTAAATTGAATTTCAACTTTTTATTTCAGTAAATTCTATAAAGCTGCTATTTCCTCTCCTTTCTTTTCATATTCGGGATTATGAATGTGTGGTTCATGCAGTTACTTTGGAATGGAGTCTGACAAGCACATGAGCAGTAGCAGAGTTTGTCAGCGGTTCTTTAATAGAAAGAGCAGCACAGCTCTGATGTCATATGTCACTATCTGCCACCGCAGATCACAACCGCCCAGAGGATGTCAATGACACCCAGGATCCAGGCCAACATTGAGTTGTTATTTTAACTCCTCAAAGTCTGAAAAAAAAGAAACTAAAATCCTTTAGGTTAACAAGTTGTACTCTGTTTCCCATGATTATATCGATGTTAGCTACAATATGAGGAGTAAAAGCCCAATGATATGTGTATTATACATTCGGGAATGTAGTTTGTCACATCTACACTTTGATTGGCTTGAAAAGGCCACCGAGACCAATCCTGCTGGTAGATCAGAGCCAGTTCCTAGGATAGCAGGAGTCACCCAACAGCAAAATATTAATCCAGGCTTTCTCTTCTTAAAAACCACAAAGAGAGCTCAATCTTTATTCAAACTTTAGGCATTTTATCTAAAAAACAGGGTTGCACAAGTTTGGGGATTTAAAATTCCCACCGTCATCCTTTCAACCAATCTGTATCTCCTCTGGTAGGAGCTTCACTGATGTGGTGAGGGCTGGCCCACAGAGCCAGTCAAGATTGTTGGGAAGGAAGTTTCAGGTAATTCTTTAGCTTGCTGGTGCCACAGTTACCTTAGCCACTTGAGTGTCGGTGTAGTGCCCAGGAAAAGGATGGGGTTACAACATGGGACTGAGGAGGGTATGTTTTCTTACGTGCCTTGGAGGTTCAGCGAATACTAGGAGGGAATTTTATGAATGTGCTCCGTAGTAGTATGTGGAAGATCTAGGCTAGACTCCATCCATAAATCACTTGCTAATTAGTAGGCAAAGGATCAAAAATGTATAGGTTACAAGCACTTTACACCACTTAACCTTTGTCTGTGAAACCACATAACTTCAATAGAAGTATGCTATACTTTGTTAATTGTGTCTGTCTCAGAGGGCAGCTCACACACATCCTATGGAGCGTGAATCGGCATGGCCATAAGTTCCCACAAGCAGTGGTTAAGCTTACCTGGGAGGGGATTAAACTTGGGCCGGCTGCTGGAGCGAGCAGTGTTACGTTACTAAAGGTGTAGGGTCCCATAGATTTATTACCCCCTACTCGCAGATCGTTGCACCATACTTCACTCCAGTATGCTGTACAAAGTTAATGTCTGCACTGTGCAGTTACTGTTGGGAGTGACACTCCCATAGTAACTAAAGGGTTAACATAATTTTGCTGTAGCAGAATCACATTGGCAGCCGAACCAGTTAAGAATAAATAGTAAGAATACTAAAAATCACTAATAATCAATATTACAGTTATCGTAGGTTATTCTACTTAAGTAGCGAATTGCCTGTCAAAAAATAACGGTCATAAAAAATGTAAGGCAGGTAATGCTCGTTGCGAGCCTCTCGGTTGTTTTTTTGGTCATCTGAGCCCCTTCAGCGCTCATTGAAAGGGCCGCACTGAGCGTCTTTGGCGCTCATTTCGAGCCTCTCCCCTATGTACTTTGGCTCCTCTGAGCTACCTCTGTGCTCATTGCGAGCCGTGCACTGAACGCCTTCGCGTATTTTTGTGATCCTGTCTCCTGGTCCTTTTTTTTTTCTCTCTATATGTATTTTTTTATGATAATTTATGATTTAATAAAATCATAAATGAATATAATTTACCTATTTGTAATTAATATATGCATCAAGCAATATCCTGAAGAGCTAACAATCTTTTTTGATGTTCCTGCAGCATACAATGTACATTTGCACTCTTGCTGAGCTGAGCTGTGTGTCAGCAATGTGTGTAGTATAAGTAGGCTACGTGCGCGAGCGCAAACCGTTTGTTTAGGTGTGTAATTCTGCAGTTTGTAATGGTAATGTTATTAGTTGCAAGTTGGTGTTGTAAAATAGGTGCGATTGTGTATGTGTTAAGTGGGTGTGGAGCATTTTGCGTCCTCCCCAATAGTGTATTTTATACCTCGTACGGTCTTGTGTAGGTCTTATGTGTCTGGCGTGTTTTTGCGTGTTTATTGGTCATGTAGCCTCTTTTTTTTTGTTTTTCATCGTCCCCCATTTTATTTTGTCACTTTCGAGTGTGGAAACTCAGCAAATTGTGGTTCAATTGTCGTGCATCCTGACTCCCAGATGTGCATCCTATATCAAATGAAAATATGTTCATGAGAGAACTTTTTTTTTTCTGTGTTCTTCTGCAGATCACATCTTCTAATATTCAGTGTTTTTTAGTAATAAAACAAAAGTGCTAAAACACACACACATACAGTGGATATAAAAAGTCTACACACCCCTGTTAAAAGGTTTCTGTGCTGTAAAAAAATGAGACAAAGATAAATAATTTCAGAACTTTTTCCACCTTTAATGTGACCTATAAACTGTACAACTCAGTTGAAAAACAAACTGAAATCTTTTAGGTAGAGGGAAGAAAAAGAAAAAAGAAAAATACTGTGGTTGCATAAGTCTGCACACCCTCTTATAACTGGGGATGTAGCTGTGTTCCGAATTAAGCAATCACATTACAAATCATGTTAAATAGGAGTCAGCATACACATGCCATCATTTAAAGTGCCTCTGATTAACCCCCCAAAAAAGTTCAGCTGCTCAAGTTGGTCTTTCCTGAAATTGTCATAGTCTCATCCCACAGCAAAAGCCATGGTCCACAGAGAGCTTCCAAAGCATCAGAGGGATCTCATTGTTAGAAGGTATCAGTCAAGAGAAGGGTACAAAAGAATTTCCAAGGCATTAGATATACCATGGAACACAGTGAAGACAGTCATCATCAAGTGGAGAAAATATGGCACAACAGTGACATTACCAAGAACTGGAGCTCCCTCCAAAATTGATGAAAAGATGAGAAGAAAACTGGTCTGGGAGGCTACCAAGAGGCCTACAGCAACATTCAAGGAGCTGCATGAATATCTGGCTAGTACTGGCTGTGTGGTACATGTGACAACAATCTCCCGTATTCTTCCTATGTCTGGGCTATGGGGTAGAGTGTCAAGACGAAAGCCTTTTCTTACGAAGAAAAACATCCAAGCCAGGCTACATTTTGCAAAAACACATCTGAAGTCTCCGCAAAGCATGTGGGAAAAGGTGTTATGGTCTGAAAAAAACCAAGGTTGAACTTTTTGGCCATAATTCCAAAAGATATGTTTGGCGCAAAAACAACACTGCACATCACCAAAAGAACACCATACCCACAGTGAAGCATGGTGGTGGCAGCATCATGCTTTGGGGCTGTTTTTCTTCAGCTGGAACTGGGGCCTTAGTTAAGATAGAGGAATTATCAACAGTTCCAAATACCAGTCAATATTGGCACAAAACCTTCATCTTTCAGCATGACAACGACCCAAAGCATACATCCAAATTAACAAAGGAATGGCTTCACCAGAAGAAGATTAAAGTTTTGGAATGGCCCAGCCAGAGCCCAGACCTGAATCCGATTGAAAATCTGTGGGGTGATCTGAAGAGGGCTGTGCACAGGAGGTGCCCTTGCAATCTGACAGATTTGGAGTGTTTTTGCAAAGAAGAGTGGGCAAATCTTGCCAAGTCAAAATGTGCCATGCTGATAGTCTTTTTGGGTATGAGTCTGAGTACTGTAATAAAATCAAAAGGTGCTTCAACAAAGTATTAGTTTAAGGGTGTGCATACTTATGCAACCATATTATTATTATTATTATTTTCCCCCTTAAAAGATTTCAGTTTGTTTTTCAACTGAGTTGTACAGTTTTTAGGTCACATTAAAGGTGGAAAAAGTTCTGAAATGATCTATTTATCTCATTTTTTACAGCACAGAAACCTGACATTTTAACATGGGTGTGTAGACTTTTTATATCCACTGTATGTCTACTTTTCTATACATGTATGCTTTCATATGTATGTTTAGGTGAAACTTCCCCTTTTAAACTAAATAACTAAATACAAACTTTTACTATTTCAGAATTTTGCTTTTTTGTATCCAACATTTTAATAGTATTATTTGGAATGTCTTAAGTTTTATTTATTTTTTTGTGAAAATGGTACCGAATGTTTTGCAGGTCCATATAATGATTTTTATATTTAAAATAATAAGTTACTTATTATTGTTTAACATAGAATTTTCTTTTTCTTCCAGGTTTCCACTTTAAAATATTCATCCTTGTGTATGATCACTTGTAAATCATGGAAAAGCTGTTGCATGTTGACGCTAGACATAAGCAATGTAAGCACTACAAGAACAAGCAAGAAAATGCAAATCAAACTGCAACTGACAAATCGCCAAACCTTGCAGTTTTCTTGGCAAAAAATAACTTCAATTTCTCAATTTTTCATCTGGCATGCTGAAATGAAGACTGTTCATTCCAAGATGATACTGAACATTTAACGACAATTTGAGATGCTTGCTGCCATGAATGAAATAACTTTTAGAGTAAAAATAGTACATTTTTATGCAGGGGATGTGATCTTCAATTGTGACCCCTGTGCTGTTTTTTATTTTATTTTATTCCCTTTCCTTTAAATGTTGGCAATTCAGGGTTTGCAAATATATTGCTGCATTTGACACAAGTACTTTGGTTATGTACTAAACCAGTTCTTTTTTTAATATAAATCCTGCAATTGAATTGAATAAAATTTTAAAATCAATCTTCACCATTAGCATCCAGAAAAAAAAATGTTTTTGTTTTTACATTTAGTTCTCCAAATACCGTTTTTGCATTTAGATTTACTTTTCGCTGTTGTCTGAAGATATATAACTGGCACAGTTATGTCTTTTTTTTTTTTTTTTTTAAACCATTTTATAAGAAAGGCCAAGTAATGGTCTTTGCAAAAAATTGTTCTTGTAATAAAGATTACTTAAATGTTGAACACCTCACCTCAGTCATTTTTTGTACTGTAGGTTAGCTGAAAATGTGTTGGTTTAACAAGTATTTACACTTAATTTTGTTCACATTTGTACTCTACCCTTCAGAGAGGTAATGATTCAGTTGGTTATATATGGATAATTTCATTTATATATTGCTTTTGTTATCAGTTTTAAAAGTAATCTACCTCTTAGACTGTAGTTCAACACTCGTTTGGTGAATTTGTGCCACTTTATCGCTTTCACTATCATTCCCATTTTGTTACATTTCTCTAATGGGGAATTTTATGTATAATGCATTTGTAGTAAGTAAAAAAAAAAAACTAAACCTAAAAAAAAAAAAACTCAATTAAAAAAAAATATTTAAAATTATTTAAATTGTTTTGAACGTCAGTTGTATTATGTGATATATTTGTTTAGCAACTCTATATTTTGGGGATGTTAATCTTAAAATTGTTCCTGTACTGAAGTTTGCTGTTGGTTCCATTGTTTTTTTTTTTGTTTGTTTTATTTTATTTTTTATTTTTAGTTAAGTGATTTCAAATTATTCTATTAAAATAATTACAGTTTGAAAATTTGACATACAAATCAGGTTGTCACTGCTTTTAAACCTTACAACATTGATGAATATATTTTAAGTAGAAGTATACAACTAAAATGTGGTCTATGCTATTTTTATTCTGGCATGATATCTTGTGACTGTCAGATGTGTTTTAAAATGAAAAAACAAATACAAAAAAATCTTTTATGCTGTTTCAAGCACTTAATAACCTTATAGATGGGGCTACCGTGATACCTTTTATATACTTGTAATCAATAAAAAACTTTATTAAGCCAGCTATGAAAATCGTGTCATTTTGTGTTGAAGTATGCTTGGAGTATTCGGATAAATACAGTATACTCTCAGTTAACCAGAACTCAAGCAACCAGAAAGAAATTAAATGCTATACATCTCAACCACTATACATCTCTGCAATTACATTTTACCTGGAAGCAGACTGGCACGAGTGAGTGAGCCAATGCAGTGTTGGGGTTACATTCCCCGGGATCAGCACCGCAACCTCCAGCCAAATGTACCTGTGTATGAGGAGTGAAAGCTGCTGCTGCCAGAACAGCCCTCACTGACACATATACATAGCAGAGCATCCTATGTGCAGATAATCTATACCTGTTTTAGTAGTGACTCTCAAGCAACCAGAAACTATACCGTATTGGTCCGAATATAAGCCGCACCTTTTTTCTGATTTTTTTGAGCTTGCAAGTTAAGGGTGCGGCTTATATGCGCGACCGTCAAAAAATCATTGGCGATTTGCGAACTTTGCTTGTAACGTGTGTGACTTCTATTCGCGAATGCAACATTAGTGCCGATTTGTGAGTCAAGGGTGACGATTTTCGTGCTTTAGACTGCGGTATTGAATAGCGATATACGGTTTTAGTGATTCTAACATCCTGTAAAGCCTGTAACCTGCAAAAAAAGCCTGTTTCTTGCAATGGCGGATCACTTTGAGAGTCTTTTTCTCTCCAATTTTACGGGTGCAGCTTATATTCGAGTACTATCTTTTTTTTCTATTTTTTCACCTTGAACTTTACGGGTGCGGCTTATACGCGGGTGCGGCTTATATTCGGACCAATACGGTATATTGTTGAAAGCTCTGACCATTTTAGTTGCGGATAATAACTTACCCTACATTTAAAGTCTTCTCCCAACTCAGTATATAGGTCAGCAGAAAACTGAATAGTAGATCATTATTATAATAATTATTGTTTATTTGTAACACACCAACATATTTTGTAGCAATGTACAAGAGTTAAGTTCAAGGTTCAAGGCAAAAAAAACAAAAGCATTATTAACACATTAGAAATGATGGAAGTCCCTGTCTTTGAGCTTAGAATCTAGTGTCCAGAGTGCTTCCCCCGACGCACCATGCAAGATTGAAAACTTGCAAACTTACTGCATTATCTTTTTTTTTTTTTACATTTTAAAACATGTTGCCTATTTCTTAGTGTAGTTCTTCAAAAGGAATTGTGTAGAAATAGGCTTCATAAAACACTGTATTGTAAGTCCATGAAATTGTTGTGCAGAGTATGTAATGGGTGACGCAAGGAGACAGCCTATGAATAAGCGCTTCCATGAACTTGAAACCTGAAAGATTGTTTCCTCATGCCACCTATTAGGTGCACTGCATCCCATTATGATTTTATGGATGTACAATATAGTTTGTTTTTTTCATGGACCCTGTTTACAGAATTTGCTGATTGCTGGTATTTCCTTTATTATGCAGGATGTGATTTGGCTGGAACAGACAGTGAGACCCTGCACTTGTAGCCTTAAATGACATAGTGACACAGCGGATTTGCTGATCTATTGCTGAGTGATTGCTTAATGTCCTATGGGCTGGTGTCCAAACTTACTTTATATGTTATATGATAACTTTTTGTTTCTCGGTGAGCGCTTTTTTTGTGTGTATTTTAAATGTAGAACTATAGTGGACCTTTAAACTGAAACCATATACTTCCAATATTTCAGCAGTAGTGTAAGTGAAAGCCCCCCAACTGCAGACGTTATATTTATTTTTACAACTATACAAACACTGATAAGTTTATTTTTATTATAGACTGATTTTAGGTACATCAGTTCTCTAGATACCATGTTTCCCTGAAAGTACCTGGTCTTATATTAATTTCAGCTCAAAAAAATGCAATAGGGCTTATTTTCAGGGGGTGTATTATTTTTTATTGTACAACATTTATTCATGTACATGTCATCATCTTCTGGAACATGGTCATAATTCTCCAAACCCCGAATTCCGGCCTGTTGCCTGAGGTTATCATGCTCTGCTCGACATTTGCGGACCATACAGAGATCAAACTTCTTCTCTTTGCAGAAAGCTGTAAGATCCTTTCCATTGGAGTCTTCCACTATTCCTTTATTGTACTCAACAGAATAGCTCTTTTTCTTTTTGCACTCATCTTGTCTTAATAATTTATATTATCATTTAACGTATGTCTGGCTATCGGAACTGGGGCTTATTTTTGGGGAGGGCTTATGTTCCTTGTATCCGGAAAAATCGCACTGCATATCTGATGTTTCATTTTAATAAATCGTTGTAGTATTTACCTTCTTGAGTAATGCAAGTACTAATTATGAAAATGTTGGTTAAATTGTTGTGTTTGAAACTTTTGTCTAGCATGTGATCTACCCTATATATTCTTTTGTTTGCTCCTTATTAGGGTTTCAGCCTTAGGGAAGCACATTCTCAGGGGGCTGTATTTTTGTAGATGTATTTAAGTATTGTATCAAGGTCTCTTATCTTGCCACCCCTTGATGAAGAGCAAATAATAATGTCTGTAGATCTCCCTTCAGTGTCTCATGGGAAGTATGCAGTATTTGCAGCCTTAACTTCTATATTTACCTACAAGCCCATGGTTTCAAGGAGATAGGCACAGTTTCTTACCAGTAGTATCCTGGATACTTTTTATCTTTAAGCTTGTCTGCAACATATAGCAAAATAAATTCAAATAAACATTACAAGCTGTCCATACCTCGATAATTCACATGGAGATAACCAAAGTTAAATGTGACTAGATCACTCATTTCTAAGCATAAAGGGGACATTTTTTTCTTGTTCAGCCATTGTATAGTTTGATTTTATTTATTTTTATGACTTAAGCTGTAGTTCTTGAATAGGAATCAAAATCTGCTCAAGAAGGGCATTTTGGTTCACCCTTTATTGGATGACAGCAGTATGTTAGAGGGAGAGAGGACTGGATAACCTTAATCATCCTCCGTTGAAACTGCAAAGAAACATAAGACAACAATTGTTTGACCTGTTTGGTAGACTATTTTGCATTATAAGTTGCATTAACGTATACTTGATATATACAGATTGAAAAGAAACCGCCCCTTTTATTCATTTAACTAAGAATACATCTCAACATTCAAATATTGTCCTCACCTATGAAGGAAGGTAGACTGCGTAAATACTGTACAAAAGCAAATGATAGATAACACTAATTGTGGCATTCCCAGATCTAATGTAATTAACAAATATTCTTGTAAGATCATCTTATATTTCTTATAGAGTGTACGTCTTCCAATGCTGGGTATTCACTGTTATGGATTGACGTTACTATGCTAGTACTGTATATTGCCTGTACAGAGCAGATAGCGTATTTGTATATTGTCGGTACAATGCATATGTATTTTTCTTTATTTCTTTTTTTACATTGGTACTCTTGGTTATCTGATTTCATATTGTACATTATTTGCATGTATGTTCCTAAACTATTGCAAATATAGATTACCTCCACATTGTGCATTGCAGATCTAGTGTTGGTTTTTACAGAGCCCTTTTATTGTTCGTAAAGCTTGAGTATTTTGTTCGCATGGTATATTGCTGATAGTAGTCATTTTGCTATATTAGTAAATGTGATGTTGCTAGACACCAAGTATTAACAAATCTGATACAATTGTGGCTTATTGCAGGTGTATTGAACATCTCTTCCCAAATTTATAGAACCAGACTACATACATTGTTTACATAGTACTATCTGATCAAAGTGCCACTACCAGGTTTGCTCAAGACAAAAATGGAACAA
This sequence comes from Discoglossus pictus, assembly GCA_027410445.1. Classification (NCBI taxonomy): domain Eukaryota; kingdom Metazoa; phylum Chordata; class Amphibia; order Anura; family Alytidae; genus Discoglossus; species Discoglossus pictus. The sequence goes on from CM050169.1 coordinate 168,851,780, forward strand.
AAAATAGCTGAATAGGCTGAATATAAGAACTTATTTTTGTACATGTATGATAGGGCTATTTCCTAAATACTTCCCAGTTTATCCCAAAAGGCACTAAGTCCCAGAGGAAGGCACTAAGAGTTTCAAGAGCTATAATAATCATTTATATGAAAAGGAGAGAAGAGGCAACTCTTCTAATTCGTGCTTAACCCTAACATGCTTATTGGAGTTTAATTCTAAAAAATTCTATAGTCTTATTATGGCTAACATATATAACTAGCGACTTGCCTGTCAAAAAATGACTGTCAATAAAATGTTAAAGCTTGGAATGCTGTTTGACACACAATTTGAGTCTCAGACCCTCTTAACTTTTTTGTTATGCAGAAAGAAGTACAAATATATATATATATATATATATATATATATATATATATATATAATTATTTTTTTTAACATTCAACTTGTATTTCAACAACTGGTAAACAATATTTTTTTAACTATATTAACCTTTTAATCGTCGTGTACAGGAATAATGTAACAATGGATGAAGTTTGTATGAATAAATAGTTGTAAACCATTACATAAATGCTTTGGAACATGCAACTTATATTTGAAAGATTAGTGAATTTTTTTTTTAACAATACTAACATTTTTAAATGTGAGGTATGGATGAGTAACATAACATTAGGTCAACTTTATATCAATGCGTATATTAAACCATTACATAATGCTTTGTAACATGCAACATTTTTGTAAAGTACTGTTAAACCACTTAAGTATTGAATCCAGAGGAAGGCAAATGGTAAAAAAAAAACATTAAAAATTAGCAAATTGTATCAAGGGAGGTAAAAAATTAATTCCTTCCTGGCCACATTAACTGGCGATCTGATTACTCCCTGGATCAATACTCTGTATTTAATTACAGATGTAATTTTTACAGCAAATGATCATCCTCCTACTGACATAAACCCTTAATTACATACAATGAAACAACTGTTCAGACCTTGGAAAAAACTATTTTAACATTACAAACATGAAGTTAATGTATTAAAATTTAAACCGTAAAAGTAATAAAATGAGACATAACTGTTCGGTGGCGCCAATCTTGGCAAAAGGCCACTTCCAAGACATTCCAATATTTTTGTTTTTTTGTATGTCCAAGTGTTTCCCTTAAGAGCCCAGCAGACATTTAATTTGTCTATGGGATGTAACCACTGTTTATTGTTGTTGTTTTTTTTTTTTTCAGTTATTGTTGTAGTTTTGTAAAATTGTACATAGTTTCCTATCTGAAATAGTGGTCCTCTAAAAAGAGCCCTAGTGACATAAAATTTCGTCCTTGAAATAAAACCACTGTTCTCTAGGTTTACAAAACCTCATAGTACACAATGTTTTTGGTAAAAATGCGTCCATCCTGTAATAGATCACCCTGACTTGGGTTGTCTTCAATTGAAACTTTAATATCATCTGCATTTTTTGCACCTTGAAAAAGCAACATAGATTTGTCCATGTGCAAAAACTGTTTCCTGTAAAAAAAATTTTAAAAAAATGCCCACAGACTTAAAAGTTTGTCCTTGGGATTTATTTATGGTCATGGCAAATGCCATGATAACTGGAAATTGTCTCCTTTGAAGGACAAAAGGCAAACCACTCTCACTTGGAGCCAAATCAATTATTAGTATAAAAACTTGTTCACCTTTATGGGTACCATTCATAATGTCTGCATGTATGAAATTATCTTTTAAATCCTGCACAATTAATCTGGTCCCATTACAAAGTCCTTTTTTGGGATTCATATTTCTCAATACCATGACAATTGCCCCTTTTTTTCAATTGCAAAACATGAGGTGGCATTTCAGATGGTGTTAAAGAATTGATAAATTCTATACTAAAGTTAGATTCACTGGGCCTCATTCTATTAGCGGCCGCAGCCGTTGCGGGGCCGCAAGCTATTCGGCTATTCTATTCCCCTCCGGCCGGGGATTCCGGCAGGCTTGTGGCCGGTGCCTTGCTATCTCTTGCGGCCGCTCGCGCCGGAGGAAATCCTTTGATCTTAAACGGCCGCAAGGAAATCGGCCGTAAGAAATTCCTATTTGCAATTCAATTGCTCCGGGAACCCTCTCTGCAAGGCTAAAAGCGAGCCGCAGCTTACTTGCAGGAAAGAGGTCCCGCTAGCACCAATTAAGCACATAAAATAGCCCAAATAAAGCCATCCTGCACTTTGCAGAGTCTATAAAGTGACATTCGGTGTTAGCAAAAATAGCACATAATTACCCTATACTCAAATCCGTAAAATATTTGTTTTTTAATATCCGTAAAATATCCATGTAAAAAGTCCAGAGGGCTTGGAGCACCTCAGACCCGCCCACGCCGCAGCCGGAAAATAAACAGTTAATTTGAACTCGGGTTTGGACTGATGTGCAAGCTTGAGAGTGGGTTACTTTTAATCCTCATGTCCCCCAATATGATCCCTAGCATTTACAGAGCTGTACAGTGCAGGCTTGAATTTATTTTTGCGTTTTTAGATTTCTGAGCTTACGGCCGGTTCCAAGATATGCGGCCGGCCGTAAGAGGAGATCCTTGCGGGGCCGTATAATAGAATCGCGAGTTAACAGAACCCCCGCAAGGAATCGCAGCCTTACAGCCGATTTACGGCCGGTAATAGAATGAGGCCCACTGTCTTTAACATCAGCCAGAACTGAATCTGCACTGTAATCATTTTTTTGGGATGCGTTGATGAATTTTTAAATTTTGTTATTTAGATTCAAGGCATCTATTTCTTTGAATGTTAATATCACTTTGTTTGCAATGTCTGAGTAATCGTCTTTATAGATCGTATTGAGAAAGATTGCTGATATGAGTGATTCCTTGCAAACCATTTGTGATGGAATTTCGGTAAATTATTTATTTGTGGATGTTTCCCTTCTCCAATTTGAATTAGCCAATCATTGAATTCATTTTGGCCTTCAGATCTCATATTTAATTCTAATCTGAGGTGTGTAAATATTTTCCACAGTTTACTTGTCTCTATACATGTTTCAATGATATCTGTTCTATTTCCATGTGGCACAACAGGTAATGTGTGCCTAAAATCTCCTCCTAACAACATCACCTTTCCACCAAACGGCAAATTATTATCCATCACTTCTCTTAAGAATCTACCACTACATTGCAAGGCATGACATAATATCATTGTTGCATCATCTATGATAATTAATTTACTTTTAAAAAAATGTTTTGCTTGTAAAGAATTAATTCAAATATCTGACACTGATGTTTTTAAAATAGGAACCTGCAGTTTAAATCCACTATGCACAGTTCTGCCACCTTCTAACTAAAGTGCGGCAATTCCAGTTGTTGCAAATGGCATTGCTATTTGACCCTGTGCTCGAATGTAATTCGTCAAACTTGTTTTTGAAGCTCTGTGTCATAGTCGTCAAAGTTGATGTCATCCATAAGTCCTGGATCAGGCAAATTAAAACTTGCACAATTTAATCCATAAGCAAGAAATATTTCTTGAATTTCCATTGATGCTTTTAAGAGTGCAATGGCCTTGTAATGCTTCAAGAAGTCTTCACACATGTTTCCCGCAAAGAAAGTGCATCAGGTACATTGCAAAAGATGCAAATTAATGCAAATTGTTCTCTCATTTGCTTTGGCATCTGACAGAGGGCTGTTTCTTCCAGACACTTCTCTCATTCTGTATAATCTCCTATGAAGTTTTGATGTCTTGTAGCTAATAGGAAAATATCATAAACTATGTGCACCGTGAATATGTAAAAGAAGTAACCTGGCACTGGCATTCAGTTTTTTTTTGCCATTTGCAAAATATGGGATATTGCGGGCAAGTATTTGTTATCAAGCCCGAGGGGTTTGAGAGAGACCTCTCAGTGTTGCTGGCATACTACCAGGTAATCATCAAGGCCTGTAGCATTTACAGAGCCCATTTGGCATAACCCAACAGTTGGGGCTCCAATTTAAGAGTCCCCCACTATAATCTGTGGTTTTAGGCATACATGACCCAAGTCGTGCAAACGGTTTACCATCTCATCAACAAATCATTTACATTTTTTTGTGGCAGTAAAAGATCCCCAGCTATGTGCAAGAAAACATCTGCTGATCAAATATTTTAATAGATCAGATGATATCACATACTCTAATACATTGGCACAATATACATATGATGATCTTATGGGTCTTATAAATGAAAGTGATTTGGATTGTCCTAATGACATAACATGGTTTAATAAACTTGAGAGCAGATCAAAATTTAATCCACCAATGGCCATATGTCCTATAATTATGGCTGATTTTAAACTGGTAACAGCAGAATGAGAACATTTAAAGACGTGGCATTTCTCATATTGGTACCAGGGAAATAAGTTTTATGGCGACATGGGATGATGTGTTCAAATCCTCGGACAAGGTTGAGAACATGGTCATAGATGAAGCAATGAAACAGCCAGGTGACACATTTTTTTTTATCAGAGACTACTTAGTCTCACAGAATATTTTATTACCCTATACACTAAACACTGTGAATGCTAAAGAGGCTAATTTAATTAGAGGAAATACAACTTAATGAAAGTATCCAATCCCAAAATTGCCACTTTCTATATGTTATCTAAGGTAGTGGTTCTTAAACCTCTCCTCAAGACCCACCAGATAGGCAATCATTTCTGTTTGAATACATATACGACAATTAGATCCTGCTGAACACTAATTGCTCCTCCTGTGTTCACACACAGTGTTAAATTGAAATCATGGTGTGTCTGGTGGGTCATGAATAGAAACAGCCAGGGAACTGCTGACCTAAAATAGATATACATAGAGACAATCCACCAGGAAGACTCATAATATTGTTCCAAGAAAGTCTATGAGCCTCATTCAATTGCTCTGATTTAGAGATCCGGGCTTGCAAATCGACGTTATTCAATGTTTAATTTCCGTCCAAAGTCCTACAGACTTCAACCTCCAAGCCCGTAGGACTTTGCAATCCAACCTCCATATTTCATTGAAGACCTACAGGCTTAAATAGCGAGTTACAGGCTTGGAGGTCATTCAAGCCTGTAGGACTTTGGACGAAAATTGAACATGAAATAAAGTATTTTGTTATGGCGATGTGCGAGCTTGAGAATGTTGTGCTTTTAATTCTAATGTCACCGATTGTGTTCCCCATTATTTACAGTGCTGTATTGATTTTATATTTGCTTTTAAAGTGCTCTGATTTGTCGGGCTTCTGTCCGCGATCATGTTCAAGCACCCAAATGCTACTGTCGAGCGCATGGTTTACGATTTTCGCAACTGGCGACTAACTTGCAGGCCCGGCCAATTGAATAGCACCTTAAATCGGGCATACTTTTTTGGTCTTACAATCCTCACTTGAATCAGGGTCTGTGTTAGCAGGTAGACAATTTGTGACTGACTTACCATTGCATAATATGTGTTTTAGGAAGATTAGAAGGCATTTCAGTTAAATTGACTTCTGTCTTGATTACATGCGACGTGGAATCGTTGTACAGGTCTATAGTAGGGTGTACTGCTGTGAAATGTTTTCTAAGTATGGAATCCAATGACCAGCAAGACTAAAATTATTTTCTAATCAGATTGCTCAAGTTCCTACTAGAAAATAATTATTTTGTATTTATTAGTTCTACTTGCATAAACAGGGCACAGTAATAGGCGCCTCATGTGCTCCACCTATGCCAATATCTTTCTAAGCTGGTAGGAGTGAAGGATTGTCTTCTGTGCAAACAACTGCTCTCCACAGACAGCCTCATTTTTTGGGAAGGCACAAGAGAGGAATCTATCTAGTTTATTGGAATACTCAGCAATAACAATTTAAACCTCAAAGTGACATAGCAGATCATCATTGAGGGTGAACCGGAAACCGACTGCAACTAATAGTACTCTTTACTTTATTCGTTTTCATTTACCAGCCACTAAAGACAATACCAGTGGGTTAGTTTCTCTGAATTCTGAGAAATTGCCTGGATTTAAACCCTATTAAGATTAGGTCAGATGACAGAGACTGACTGAATTGAGACTGAGATGGTACTGCAAACATCATCAAACGTCATATATAGGGCATTACACACACAATGGGAAACACTTTTCAGTCCTATTCTGGAATTTTTAGTACCTGCAGAGATTTCTGCATAGGTGCACACTGGCATCCAGTCTTTTTCATCAGTTGCACAACATGGGGTATGATTGGCAATTATTTCTAATCAGGCCCAAGTTGTTTAATGAGAGACCTCTTGGGGGTTGCTGGCATACGACTGGTCCTAGTCTCCATGACCAGGCAAGGCATGCCTTTGGCGGATTAACTTTTACAGAGCTCCCGAATATAAAACCCAGCAGTAGGGGCTCCAATATTAGTCAAGCACTGATGACTTGAGTCAGGGATCTCCTGGACTATGAACATTTAGATTGCTAGTTGCCCCAGGAGATTGCTCTCTATCTGGGATATCTAAAACCCAAAGCACCAGAAAGTTTGCTACAGGAGGTAAAGAACACCATCTCCCCCAACCAACGCACCTTGCTTTATGCAGCCTTGCAGGCTGGAATGAACCTGTCCCTTCAAAACTCGTTCCTGCTGTTTCATTGGATACAAGTCCCATTAAGCCCCTACTGTCCCCAACATCTCTAGGTTGAGGGACATAGTCTGGACATGCTTTTCTGGCATTTGGAGGAACCGCTTGTATTCTTTCATGCTTCATACAGTACATTTCCTTGCCCATTGTGACCTGTCCCAATGCCATCTGGAGGCTGGTCCTACCAAAAAGAGTTATAAATTACTCAATGATGCACTGAGCATTAGAGAGTACCTGGCTTATTTTATGGACTCTCCACCCGTTGTCCATTCTGTGTCAAGAGAGAGTCTGTGTAGTATGTTTATTTAATTGCGCCAGACTGCATCACCTCTTGTCACTATAGAGAAACATCCTTCTGGCTGCATTTCTCCCTCACCTTTTTCTTTTGGGATTCCCAATGTGCTGGGGTAACAAGGACAAGTTTCTCCTTATCAACCTGCTCCTGGCAATAGTCAAGTTGGCTGTTTATAGGTCCAGCATGCTGTGTCTGTCAGAGGAGGTTCCTCTACCATGTGAGGCCATGTTCTGGGCACTGGTACGCTCATGTATCTGGGCAGAGTAACACCTGGCTTTGGCCAATGGGAAGATGTGTGAGTTTACCTCCCAGTGGGCTGTAGATGGGGTAGAGTACCCACCACCATCTAAATTATTTTAAACTCCACCTCATTATTTTTTTTTGTTATATGTTTTGGCCTTGTTTCCCTGCCAACAGAGATGTGACAACTCACCATCTGTGACTGACCCTTTGAAAGGCCAATCATGTCACGCCAGACTAATAAACTGTCTATTTAAGGGAAACCATTTTCAATAGTATAATAACAAATTTTAAACCGTTCAAATTTAACTAAAATGGAGCATGGTCTAAAACACGGGTCCCCAACACCCAGTCCGTGGACCACCACTGGTCCGCGGCCTCTGTTCAACCGGCCCGTGGGACTTTGCGTGTGCCTTGCATTGTGCAGGGGTCACAAAGGATCCTCACGTGCAGCTGCGCAGGCAGGTTGAGGCACAGCTAAGGAGCCAGAGCCCTCCTCCTGCACTCACATGCTGACAGGAGCAGCACCTCCCCCACACTGACACAAAAATGAAGAGGACCCCTCCTCTCCCACCCCTGTGTGTCTCCCCCCCCACTTTGTCTCCCCCCATCTGCGTCTCTCCCCTCCTTCTCTGTGTCTATTCCCCCTCCTCTCACTCCTTTTTGTCTCTCCCCCCTCCTCTCACTCCTTTTTGTCTCTCCCCCTCCTCTCACTCCTTTTTGTCTCTCCCCCCTCTGACTCCCCTGTGTCTCTCCCCCTCCTCTCACTCCCCTATGTCTCCCCACTCTCACTCCCCTGTGTCTCTCCCCCTCCTCTATTTGTCTACCCCCTCCTCTCCTACCACTGTGTCTCCCCCTCCCCTGTGTCTCTTCCCCCTCTCTTCTACCTCCCTCCTCTCACTCCTTTGTGTCTCTCCCCCTCCTCTCACTCCTTTGTGTCTCTCCCCCCTCCTCTCACTCCCCTGTATCTCCCCCCTCCTCTCACTCCCCTGTGTCTCTCCCCCTCTGTGTCTCTCCCCCCTCTCACTCCCCTGTGTTTCTTCTCCCCTTCCTCTCACTCCCCTGTGTCTCTACCCCCTCACTCCTGTGTGTCTACCCCCTCCTCCCACCCCCCTGTGTCTCTCCCCCCTCCTCTCCCTACCCTATGTGTCTACCCCCCTCCTCTCCTACCCCTGTGTCTCCCTCCTCCCCTGTGTCTTTCCCCCCTGTGTGTCTTCCCCCTCCTCTCACTCTTTTTGTGTCTCTCCCCCCTCCTCTCACTCCTTTGTGTCTCTCCCCCCTACTCTCCCCCCTACTCTCACTCCCCTGTCTCCCCCCTACTCTCACTCTCCTGTGTCTCTCCCCCTCCTCTCACTCCCCTGTGTCTCTTCCTTCCCTCATTCCCCTGTGTCTCTCGCCCCGTCCTCTCACTCCCCTGTCTCTCCCCCCTCCTCTCACTCCCCTGTCTCCCCCCCCCTCCTCTCACTCCCCTGTGTCTGCCCCCCCCTCCTCTCACTCCCCTGTGTCTCTTCTCCCCCCTCCTCTCACTCCCCTGTGTCTGCCCCCCCCTCCTCTCACTCCCCTGTGTCTCCTCTCCTCCCTCTTCTCACTCCCCTGTGTCTCTACCCCCTCTCATTCCCCTATGTCTCTCCCCCTCCTCTCCCTCCCCTATGTGTCTACTCCCTCCTCTCCTACCCCTGTGTCTCTTCCCCCCTCTTCTACCTCCCTCCTCTCACTCCTTTGTGTCTATCCCCCTCCTCTCACTCCTTTGTGTCTCCCCCCCCTCCTCTCACTCCCCTGTATCTCCCCCCTCCTCTCACTCCCCTGTGTCTCTCCCCCTCTGTGTCTCTCCCCCTCTCACTCCCCTGTGTTTCTTCTCCCTCTCCTCTCACTCCCCTGTGTCTCTACCCCCTCACTCCTGTGTGTCTACCCCCTCCTCCCACCCCCCTGTGTCTCTCCCCCCTCCTCTCCCTACCCTATGTGTCTACCCCCCTCCTCTCCTACCCCTGTGTCTCCCTCCTCCCCTGTGTCTTTCCCCCCTGTGTGTCTTCCCCCTCCTCTCACTCTTTTTGTGTCTCTCCCCCCTCCTCTCACTCTCCTGTGTCTCTACCCCCTACTCTCACTCTCCTTTGTCTCTCCTCCCTCCTCTCACTCCCCTGTGTCTCTCCCCCTCCTCTCACTCCCCTGTGTCTCTCCCGCCTCCTCTCACTCCCCTGTGTCTCTCCTGCCTCCTTTCACTTCCCTGTGTCTCTTCCCCCCTCCTCTCACTCCCCTGTGTCTCTTCCTTCCCTCATTCCCCTGTGTCTCTCGCCCCGTCCTCTCACTCCCCTGTGTCTCTCCCCCCCCTCCTCTCACTCCCCTGTGTCTGCCCCCCCCATGTGTCTCTTCCCCCCTCCTCTCACTCTTTTTGTGTCTCTCCCCCCTCCCTTCACTCCCCTGTGTCTCTCCCTTTCCTCACACTCCCCTCTGTCTCTCCCCCTCCTCTCACTCCCTGTGTCTCTCCCCCCTCCTCTCACTCCCCTGTGTCTCTCCCCCCTCCTCTCACTCCCCTGTGTCTCTCCCCCCTCCTCTCACTCCCCTGTGTCTCGCCCCCTCCTCTTCCTCCCTCCTCTTGCTCCTCTGTGTCTCTCCCCTCTCCTCTCACTCCTTTGTGTGTGTTCTCCCCTGTGTCTCTCCCCCCCTCCTCTCACTCCCCTGTGTCTCTCCCCCCTCCTCTCACTCCCCTGTGTCTCTCCCCCCTCCTCTCACTCCCCTGTGTCTCTCCCCCTCCTCTCACTCCCCTGTGTCTCTCCCTTCTCCTCTCATTCCCCTGTGTCTCTTCCCTCCCTCCTCTCACTCCCCTGTGTCTCTCCCTTCTCCTCTCATTCCCCTGTGTCTCTTCCCTCCCTCCTCTCACTTCCCTGTGTCTGTTCACCCCCTCCTTTCAATCCCCTGTGTCTCTTCCCTCCCACCTCTCACTTCCCTGTGTCTCTTCCCTCCCACCTCTCACTTCCCTGTGTCTCTTCCCTCCCTCCTCTCACTCCCCAGTTGTCTCTCCCCCCTCCTCTCACTCCCCTGTGTCTCTCCCGCCTCCTCTCACTCCCCTGTGTCTCTCCTGCCTCCTTTCACTTCCCTGTGTCTCTTCCCCCCTCCTCTCACTCCCCTGTGTCTCTTCCTTCCCTCATTCCCTGTGTCTCTCCCCCCGTCCTCTCACTCCCCTGTGTCTGCCCCCTCCTCTCACTCCCCTATGTGTCCCTTCTCCTCCCTCTTCTCACTCCCCTGTGTCTCTACCCCCTCTCATTCCCCTATGTCTCTCCCCCTCCTCTCCCTCCCCTATGTGTCTACCCCCTCCTCTCCTACCCCTGTGTCTCCCCCTCCCCTGTGTCTCTTCCCCCCTCCTCTCACTCTTTTTGTGTCTCTCCCCTTCCCTTCACTCCCCTGTGTCTCTCCCCCCTCCCTTCACTCCCCTGTGTCTCTCCCCCCCTCCTCTCACTCCCCTGTGTCTCTCCCCTTCCTCTCACTCCTCTGTCTCTCCCCCTCCTCTCACTTCCCTGTGTCTCTCCCCCCTCCTCTCACTCCCCTGTGTCCCTTCTCCTCCCTCTTCTCACTCCCCTGTGTCTCTACCCCCTCTCATTCCCCTATGTCTCTCCCCCTCCTCTCCCTCCCCTATGTGTCTACCCCCTCCTCTCCTACCCCTGTGTCTCCCCCTCCCCTGTGTCTCTTCCCCCCTCCTCTCACTCTTTTTGTGTCTCTCCCCTTCCCTTCACTCCCCTGTGTCTCTCCCCCCTCCTCTCACTCCCCTGTGTCTCTCCCCTTCCTCTCACTCCCCTGTCTCTCCCCCTCCTCTCACTTCCCTGTGTCTCTCCCCCCTCCTCTCACTCCCCTGTGTCTCTCTCCCCTCCTCTCACTCCCCTGTGTCTCTCCCCCTCCTCTCACTTCCCTGTGTTTCTCCCTTCTCATCTCATTCCCATGTGTCTCTTCCCTCCCTCCTCTCACTCCCCTGTGTCTGTTCACCCCCCTCCTTTAAATCCCCTGTGTCTCTTCCCTCCCACCTCTCACTCCCCTGTGTCTCTCCCTCCTCCTCTGTGTATCTCCCCACCTCTCCCCCCTCTCATTCCCATTTGTCTCTTCCCCCTCATCTCCCTCCCCTATTTGTTTACCCCCATTCTCTCCTAACCCTGTGTCTCCCACTCCCCTGTGTCTCTTCCCCCCTCCTCTTCCTCCCTCCTCTTGCTCCTTTGTGTCTCTCCCCTCTCCTCTTGCTCCTTTGTGTCTCTCCCCTCTCCTTTCACTCCTTTGTGTGTGTGCCCCCTCCTCTCACTCCTTTGTGTCTCTCCCCCCTCTTCTTACTCCACTGTGTCTCTCGCCCCTCCTCTCACTCCCCTTTGTCTCTTCCCCATCATCTCACTCCCCTGTGTCTCTTCCCCCCTCCTCTCACTCCCCTGTGTCTCTTCCCTCCCTCCTCTCACTCCCCAGTGTCTCTCCCCCTTCCTCTGTGTTTCTCCCCCCCTCTTCTTACTCCCCCATGTCTCTCCCCCTCCTCTCACTCCCCTGTGTCTCTTCCCCCCTCCTCTCACTCCTTTGTGTCTCTCTCCCCTCCTCTCACTCCCCTATGTCTCCCCCCTCCTCTTGCTCCTTTGTGTCTCTCCCCTCTCCTCTCACTCCTTTGTGTGTGTTCTCCCCTGTGTTTCTCCCCCCTCCTCTCACTCCCCTGTGTCTCTCCCCTTCCTCTCACTCCCCTGTCTCTCCCCCTCCTCTCACTTCCCTGTGTCTCTCCCCCCTCCTCTCACTCCCCTGTGTCTCTCTCCCCTCCTCTCACTCCCCTGTGTCTCTCCCCCTCCTCTCACTCCCCTGTGTTTCTCCCTTCTCCTCTCATTCCCATGTGTGTCTTCCCTCCCTCCTCTCACTCCCCTGTGTCTGTTCACCCCCTCCTTTCAATCCCCTGTGTCTCTTCCCTCCCACCTCTCACTCCCCTGTGTCTCTCCCTCCTCCTCTGTGTATCTCCCCACCTCTCCCCCCTCTCATTCCCATTTGTCTCTTCCCCCTCATCTCCCTCCCCTATTTGTTTACCCCCATTCTCTCCTAACCCTGTGTCTCCCACTCCCCTGTGTCTCTTCCCCCCTCCTCTTCCTCCCTCCTCTTGCTCCTTTGTGTCTCTCCCCTCTCCTCTTGCTCCTTTGTGTCTCTCCCCTCTCCTTTCACTCCTTTGTGTGTGTCCCCCCTCCTCTCACTCCTTTGTGTCTCTCCCCCTCCTCTCATTCCCCTGTGTCTCTCCCCCCTCTTCTTACTCCACTGTGTCTCTCGCCCCTCCTCTCACTCCCCTTTGTCTCTTCCCCCATCATCTCACTCCCCTGTGTCTCTTCCCCCCCTCCTCTCACTCCCCTGTGTCTCTTCCCTCCCTCCTCTCACTCCCCGGTGTCTCTCCCCCCTCCTCTGTGTTTCTCCCCCCCCTCTTCTTACTCCCCCATGTCTCTCCCCCTCCTCTCACTCCCCTGTGTCTCTTCCCCCCTCCTCTCACTCCTTTGTGTCTCTCTCCCCTCCTCTCACTCCCCTATGTCTCCCCCCCTCCTCTTGCTCCTTTGTGTCTCTCCCCTCTCCTCTCACTCCTTTGTGTGTGTTCTCCCCTGTGTTTCTCCCCCCTCCTCTCACTCCCCTGTGTCTCTCCCCTTCCTCTCACTCCCCTGTCTCTCCCCCTCCTCTCACTTCCCTGTGTCTCTCCCCCCTCCTCTCACTCCCCTGTGTCTCTCTCCCCTCCTCTCACTCCCCTGTGTCTCTCCCCCTCCTCTCACTCCCCTGTGTTTCTCCCTTCTCCTCTCATTCCCATGTGTGTCTTCCCTCCCTCCTCTCACTCCCCTGTGTCTGTTCACCCCCTCCTTTCAATCCCCTGTGTCTCTTCCCTCCCACCTCTCACTCCCCTGTGTCTCTCCCTCCTCCTCTGTGTATCTCCCCACCTCTCCCCCCTCTCATTCCCATGTGTCTCTTCCCCCTCATCTCCCTCCCCTATTTGTTTACCCCCATTCTCTCCTAACCCTGTGTCTCCCACTCCCCTGTGTCTCTTCCCCCCTCCTCTTCCTCCCTCCTCTTGCTCCTTTGTGTCTCTCCCCTCTCCTCTTGCTCCTTTGTGTCTCTCCCCTCTCCTTTCACTCCTTTGTGTGTGTCCCCCCTCCTCTCACTCCTTTGTGTCTCTCCCCCTCCTCTCATTCCCCTGTGTCTCTCCCCCCTCTTCTTACTCCACTGTGTCTCTCGCCCCTCCTCTCACTCCCCTTTGTCTCTTCCCCCATCATCTCACTCCCCTGTGTCTCTTCCCCCCTCCTCTCACTCCCCTGTGTCTCTTCCCTCCCTCCTCTCACTCCCCGGTGTCTCTCCCCCCCTCCTCTGTGTTTCTCCCCCCCTCTTCTTACTCCCCCATGTCTCTCCACCCTCCTCTCACTCCCATGTGTGTCTCTTCCCCCCTCCTCTCACTCCTTTGTGTCTCTCTCCCCTCCTCTCACTCCCCTATGTCTCCCCCCTCCTCTTGCTCCTTTGTGTCTCTCCCCTCTCCTCTCACTCCTTTGTGTGTGTTCTCCCCTGAGTTTCTCCCCCCTCCTCTCACTCCCCTGTGTCTCTCCCCTTCCTCTCACTCCCCTGTCTCTCCCCCTCCTCTCACTTCCCTGTGTCTCTCCCCCCTCCTCTCACTCCCCTGTGTCTCTCCCCCCTCCTCTCACTCCCCTGTGTCTCTCACCCTCCTCTCACTCCCTTGTGTTTCTCCCCGTCTCCTCTCATTCCCATGTGTGTCTTCCCTCCCTCCTCTCACTCCCCTGTGTCTGTTCACCCCCTCCTTTCAGTCCCCTGTGTCTCTTCCCTCCCACCTCTCACTCCCCTGTGTCTCTCCCTCCTCCTCTGTGTATCTCCCCACCTCTCCCCCCTCTCATTCCCATGTGTCTCTTCCCCCTCATCTCCCTCCCCTATTTGTTTACCCCCATTCTCTCCTAACCCTGTGTCTCCCACTCCCCTGTGTCTCTTCCCCCCTCCTCTTCCTCCCTCCTCTTGCTCCTTTGTGTCTCTCCCCTCTCCTCTTGCTCCTTTGTGTCTCTCCCCTCTCCTTTCACTCCTTTGTGTGTGTGTCCCCTCCTCTCACTCCTTTGTGTCTCTCCCCCTCCTCTCATTCCCCTGTGTCTCTCCCCCCTCTTCTTACTCCACTGTGTCTCTCGCCCCTCCTCTCACTCCCCTTTGTCTCTTCCCCCATCATCTCACTCCCCTGTGTCTCTTCCCCCCTCCTTTCACTCCCCTGTGTCTCTTCCATCCCTCCTCTCACTCCCCGGTGTCTCTCCCCCCTCCTCTGTGTTTCTCCCCCCCTCTTCTTACTCCCCCATGTCTCTCCCCCCTCCTCTCACTCCCCTGTGTCTCTTCCCCCCTCCTCTCACTCCCCTGTGTCTCTCCCCCCTCCTCTATGTTTCTCCTCCCCTCTGTGTCTCTCCCCCTCTCATTCCCTGTGTCTCTCCCCCTCCTCTCACTCCACGTAATACGTAACCTCTCTAGAAAATAAAATCGAGGAACTTTCTTCCAAAGTTGATAAATTGGAGAATCGATCTAGAAAAAATAATTTGCGTATAAGGGGGATATCAGAAGCGGTCCATGGAGAAGACTTGGAGTCATATGTTAAAGGACTGCTTAACTATCTGGCCCCGGAGGTGCAGAAAGATCAATGGAAAATGGATGCACTACATAGACTCCCATTGGCCAAAGTGATGGATAAAACTACCCCAAGAGACATTATATTGAAATTACACTATTTCCCTTTAAAAGAAACTGCTTTGAAAAATGCCTTCATAAAGAAACAGCTAGATCACCCATATGAGAATATAAACATTTTCCAAGATCTATCCGCATACACGTTGGGGAAAAGAAGGGAATTTCTACAAATAACTAGAGCTCTCAGGCTTAAAGAAATTAGATATAAGTGGGCACAGCCAGTAGGCTTATTAATTTACAAAGACTTAAAGTGGATTAAAATAAATTCAGTTCAAGAAGCCATAGAGTTATGAAAAATTTGGGATATACATATAGAAGGTAATATGGAAGTTACTAAAAAACTGGAACTGAGAGCAGGAAACTTGGACTGGAAAAAATATAAGAAATAATTTCTGGAAACTGTAAAATAGGGTCATTGGTACCTAAGTTCAGGAGTAGTGAAGCATATTTGAACGGATAGAGAAAGTATAAAACGATATTCTAAAAATAAAGTAATAGGGCAGAGGGAGATCATATATTAACACTAAGGTTTTTTTTTTTTTTAATTTTAAAGAAATCTATTAACTAGAGAGATATGAGAAAGATTATAGATTTCCTTAATACAAGGGATATAGTTGAGATGAAGAGGTTTGATTAAATGGGTTTAAGACAAAACAAGAGACATTTTTCATACAAGAGACATATTATTGGTAAAGAATCACAGTTATACGGGTTTAAGATAAAATAAGATACACATACACATAAAATATAATTTAATAGATTGAGGGGGTAAATAAACCCACTCTTTCCCTATTGAAGTAATAGGCAAAAAAATAAAAAGTAAAAAAGGGAATAGGGAAGGGGAAAAAAAGAAAAGTAGAATTTAGTAATAAGGTGTAAAAGCATAATATATAGCACAAAATTTAAGGGAAAACAGATACATTTTGGATTAGATAAAAATTAGAATTAGATACACTCACTATGCGGGAACCCTCCTAAGTAAATCCCTCTCGAATGAAAAATATAATCAATATTATATAATAATATCAGAAAATCTAAATAATATAAAAATTGGTTATATATACGGAGAATTATTAGTAATATCTATGAAATACTTGGTAGTAATTTTAACTACTCTATTGGATCCTTTTCTCTCCGGACAACTAGAAGGTAGTAAATATAGATCTGCTGTTAGCTAGAAAGTCAACATTTCGAATAAATTAAGCTTGACAGCATAGAAAGTGAGCTATGCTTAAACAAAATAGACAAAGTTATAGTTTATAGTTAAGAAGACTTTCCTTCTTGGCTGTCCGGGGAGTAAAGGTCTCCTCTTAGGAAAGTTTGAAATGAAGTACTATATATACCTTTGCTCCTGAAGTTTTATGTAAGATCTGTACCATAGAACCTATCCCCTCGCTCAGAAATAGGGCGATACATTTTCATTTCCCAAAATCGAATTCACCTTGCTATATATCAGCTGACATCCGTTTAGTTTGCAGCTGGTTTTTTATGATTTGTATGTTTGTTTTTTGTGTCCTTTTTTCTTTTTTTTTTGGGGGGGGGGGGGGGAATTTTGAGCCATGGAGACACCCAGGGAATATCACATACATATACTTTGGTACCTTTTTAATAAAGTAAAATGCAAATAAAAATAATTTCACATAATGTGAATGGTCTCAACTCTCCAACAAAAAGAAAAACGGCATTTCTAGAGTATAATAAATTAAACGCTGAAATCCTATGCTTGCAAGAAACACACCTAAAACAGGAACATTTTAAATATATGAATAATAAAAAATTCTTAACTAGAGTAGATTCTACCTTTAAGAATACATCAAAAGGGGTCTCTATTCTTTTTAAAAATAATTTAAAACATTTTAAGATAGCAGTAAGATTGACCCAGAAGGTAGATACATAATATGGACTGGAAAGATTGATGGGTTCTTAACAACACTGGTTAATGCTTATCTACCAAATAAAGGACAAATAAGATTTCTTAAAAACCTTCTCAAAGAGATTAATAAAATCAAAGGAGGTCTGTTAATAATATGTGGCGACTTTAATATGATATTGGATGATAAGTTAGATAAACAAATAGCTGGGTCAAATAAATTTGTATCCCATATAAACCATCTTTCTAAAGCTTTCTGTAAAGTAAAAGAGAATAATAACTTGATAGACCCATGGAGGATCTTAAACCCAGGTTTACGTGAATACACTCATTTTTCACATCGACATAATTCATTTTCTAGAATTGACTATATACTAACGGATCTTCCAACTTTAAAAGTAATTAAAAAGATAAATATTCGACCTACCCCGTGGTCAGATCATTCTTTAAACAAATTAGTTATACAGGATCAGAATTTAAATAATAGGGGGAGAAAAGTTAGCTGGAGGATGGATCCTTGGCTCCTAAAAAAGGAAGAATTTGTTACATATTTAAAAAAGGAAACAATAGAATTTTTTAAAATTAATAAGATGTCTGTTAATTCGGATATAACCCTATGGTGTGCGTATAAAGCATATATTAGGGGTATATTCATCTCAAAATCAGCTGAAATGCAAAGTTTAAGAGGCAAATCGTTAAGGACACTCTATCTAGAATTAAATAAGATGAAAGATATTTTCAGAGTGACACCAAATAAAGAGAATAGTAAGGCAATAAAAGACATAAATACCAAAATACAAAAAATCCTTCAATTACAATCAGATAAAATAATATGGAAATTTCAGCGGACACAATTTCTTGAAGGGGGTAAATCAGATAAATTCCTAGCCAATAAATTGAAGAAACAGTATATTAAAAATAATATTTTAAAAATTCTTGATCTAAATAATACTCTGCAATTTCATCCAGATAAGATAGGAGCGGTAATCCAGGAATATTATAGCAATTTATACAACTAAGAGAAAGATCATCAAGTAGATAAACCAGGAATAAAAGAGATTAAACAATACCTGAATAAGATAAAGCTTCCCAAAGTATCGGAAAAACAACTTAGCTACCTAAATAAACAAATAGAAAGTGTAGAGATAATGGAAATTGTATCTAAAATTTAAAAAAATAAAACTCCTGGGGTAGATGGGTTCGATAATTTATTCTATAGATATCTTACCAAAGAATTGAATGGAATTTTATGCGATCTTTATAATGAAATCAAACGGGAAGGGGTGATACCATCAGAATTAACGGAAATAAAAATAGTTAATATATTGAAACAGGGAAAAAAATCCCGAAGAATATAAAAACTATCGCCCAATCTCTTTAATCAACGTTGATATAAAAATGTATTCTAAAATTCTGGCGAATAGATTAAGTAAGATCATTTCTACACTAATAGAACCAGACCAAACAGGATTTATCCCGAATAGACAAGCGTCGGATAATACCAGACGTCTCCTTGACATCTTGGCCTTTGTAAAGAAAAAGAGGATCCCCTCCCTGACCCTGTCATTGGACGCAGAGAAGGCCTTTGACAGGGTCAGGTGGGAATTCCTGGATAGTGTTTTGGAGAGACTGGGCTTGGGAAGCTTTGCCTCATTGGCAGTAAAAGCCTTGTATTTAAATACAACAGCACATATATCATCTCCACAATTTAGTTTGGGCAAATTTTTAATAACTAATGGTACTCGTCAAGGTTGCCCGTTATCTCCCCTTCTTTTTATTTTATTCCTTGAACCTCTACTGATAACTATCAGAGAATCATCAGAAATTAAAGGAATTGAGATAGGGAAGGAGGAATACAAGATAATGGCATATGCTGATGACATTATAATAACAATAACAAATCCAGAACTTTCCTGTAGAGCCTTGCAGACTGCTCTTGAAGAATTCAGTAAATTCTCTTACTTTAAGATAAATCAACAGAAATCTGAAGTAATTACTTGTAACAAATCATTAGAAGAAAAAAATAGGTTAGCGAACCTATACTTATATAGATGGAATCCCCCTCATATAGTACACCTGGGTATAAGATTCTCTGGTCACATAAACAATATTTTTAAAGACAACTATAGTGAAATACTGAAACAAATCAGGAAATTATTGAATGACTGGAGACCCCTAAATTTATCATGGATAAATAGAATAAATGCAGTAAATATGAGTCTAATCCCTAAAATAACCTATATTATGAGGTGCCTTCCAGGCAAAATACCGGCTTATTATATCAAAATTATTCAAGAAACATTAGACGACTTTATATATCAGGGGAAAAAACCAAGAGTGAAGAAAACCATAATATGTAAGAAATTTGAGAAAGGGGGACTAAGCTCCCCTTCTATTAAAGATTTAAACGTAAAAATTATACTTACACAAGTGGCGGGATACAATTACGTACAAAATACCCCAAGATGGTTAAAAATAGAAGAGGCCCTATGGGGAGAATCATCTATAAAAAATATATTATGGATGGCTAAATATAAAAAGAAAAGAAATTCAGATTTACCCCCTAATATCCAAAACATTATTAATGTATGGCATAAAAATAAAACCAAACTATCATTAGTACGATCTCCTTCTCTAGCAGCACCAATAGATTAGAAATGTGGGGGACCTATATGATAAAGGTAGTCTATTGGAGCTGAAAAGAGTTAAAGAGAAATTCAATATAGACAAGTTAACGTAGTTAGATTATGAATGCTTAAAGAGTTTAATCTTAAATTGTCAGGATATAAGACTACTTACATGAATAAAATGTGGATAATGGAGGAATATTTACTTAAGGGTGAATCATCTCATATAATCTCTAAATTTAGTAATATAATTGATGAAAATACCCCCTTGGAAAAAAGCCTGGGTATACTAGCCTGGGAAGATTATATGAAAATTACAATTTTAGAAGAAGACTGGATTAAAATATTCAATACTGTTAAGAACTCATCAATCAATTCTTCATATAATGTAATGATGGTAAAACTAATCCATAGATGGTACTATGTTCCTATTAAATTAAAAAATATATATAGTAATTTAGATGGCTTATGCTGGAAACAATGTGGACTACCAGGCACAACCCTCCACATGTGGTGGGACTGCTAAAAAATTAAAAAATTCTGGATGAGACTAAGCCAAGAACTATCTCTTGTGGGCAAAACAATTATCTGTAATGCTCTAGAATTTATTTTACATATGCAATTGGAAAGATTTCCTTTAGGGGAAAGATATTTAATATCACACATATGCTTTGTTGCTAAATGGTTACTTTTGAAATATTGGAAACAACCACAAGTACTTTCCTGGAAAGAATTAGACAACGCTGTCTCAAATATAGAGTGAGAACTTAGGAACACTTATTCCTATGGTATTTTCTACCAAATGTCTGATTGATATATAAACATGTTTTAGGATCAATTTGTATAATAAAAAATGGTTACTTTATTAAATTTGGGGTAACAACGGCGTATTAAAAACACATATAAAAAAATCCAGGATTAGGACATGACGTTTTAAAAGAAGGCTGAATTGTGTGAGACAAAATTACCACTAGAATGATATATAGTTTGACTCTTAATAGAGGGGTAATTTGTCTCTACAGGTGCTTGTGTGTCAGGATAGATGATTAAACCTGATGTGTGGTCCTCCTAATAAAGTCCTTTAGAGGGGAAAAACACTATTCTTACTGCCTGTTTATACAGTGTGTTAAAGAGACACCTCACAGATAAATCTTTGCAGGGAGACTGCTTTGAGTAATACCCCCAGCACTGTCTGTGTGTCTATGGACTTCTCTTACTGAGTAGATCTATATAGTAAGGTGCTATATATCTGGAAGTTATGATAATAACTCTAAAATTAAACTGGATTTTTTCTTCCAGTGTATGGTTGAAAAGCTCCTTTTAAGTTGTGGAGTACAGATAACTCACCTCCTTAATAGGTATAGTGCTCTGGTTCTTATCTTTAATATATAAAAGTTCCTACTGGGAAAAAGCCACTGTGATATATGCTCTAAATGAGCTCTGGTTTTGTGCCTCTTATATATATGTGAGTCCCTGCTGGGAAATTACTGCTATTAAGCGTGTTCTCATTGAACTTTCAAAGGACCATACTGCT
The DNA here is from genome assembly GCA_027410445.1 of Discoglossus pictus. Classification (NCBI taxonomy): domain Eukaryota; kingdom Metazoa; phylum Chordata; class Amphibia; order Anura; family Alytidae; genus Discoglossus; species Discoglossus pictus. The sequence continues at coordinate 168,872,607 of CM050169.1, forward strand.
TAGTAAAGAGCAAAGTGCCTGCTGTTAAAGAGCAAAATACCTGCTATTAAAGAGTTTGTACTTGCTATTAAAGAGCAAAATACCTGCTATTAAAGAGTTTGTACTCTGTCAGTTCCTTGTCTTTCCATTATAGCACTTATGCGATCTATCACTCATTTGGATAAGGACAGGGAGGGTAACCATGCACACTACACACAAACACTCAGTGAGAAAAACGCCAGCGTGTCCTTGACATCGGGACACACTACGTCATCAGAAGCCGACGCGTTTCGACGTCATCAAGACGTCTTCTTCAAGGGTGAGCTTGCTAAGGCCGTTAGAGCCCTTTTTAAAGTGTTGCCATCTCCATGGCAACTAATAGGGAACTGTGGAACATGAGCAGTAACATGAAAAACGCCCCCTCTGGTGGTGAGCGGAAATGACATGATACTTACAGCCTGCTGAATATACACTGTAGATTTTAGTAAATGCAATAAATAAAGTGTCATTCTCTTTGTAACTTGACTAATTAGAAGGAGAAAAAAGGCTGTATGAAGGGTGTTGGGTCTTGTTGTACATTGAACCTTATAAAGTTGTGGCATGTCAGCATGTATGTGTACCAATATTTATAAGGTTCTGATAGTCCCTAAACTTCCCTGATTGTGAAAAAAGTACTTGTTTGTACTGGCTTAAATATCTACTATAAACATTGAGAGTCAATATCAAGTGCTAATTTATGTCATAATTTGTTCAGGGAGATCTCTATGCTCCTATGTTTTGGGCTCCCAACATACTAATTGGTACACTTTCTGGAGGAAAAATGACAATATCTTGGATATATATCTTAAAGATGGATGCACATATGAATTCCCAATTTAAGAGGGAAGATGTTGATATTTTCTACCTCCTTTAAATGATTAAATGCAAAAGAAGCGAAGAGTTATACATTGTTGATAGGGACACATAAAGTGTTTGTGTGTTTGCAGTGCATAATAGACAGGTTCTTCTTTATTGCACAAAAGTTATATCAGAGTAAAAGGGCTGGTAACTAGGTGTGCATGAGGTGAATATTAGCTGGTGGTGCCAGAGGAGGAGAGATCTTAAAATGAACAATGAGGTTGGAATAACCATGGTTGTAGCTGTAAAAAGATGCTTTCCAATGGATAGTGAAATTGTAAAGAAATGTGCTAGAGCATAAATCATGACATCATTTCATGTTATGATAGATGGAAGATGCAAATGTGGATTAATACGGTGTATTGTGATGGTGGAAACTAATACGGTGTATGTAAAAACATCTTTACTCTGGCAAGGACTACTTAGAGTAAAGGTAAAGAAAAAAGGGGAGTGGGTGAGGGGAATAGGCGGATGTGGGGATAGTTAAACCCCAGGTTATGTCGATGTGATAGGTGTATGATCATATGTGAATAAAATGTGCCCAAATCAAATAAAGGAGGTGAAAGTAAAGCCCCCATTGAGACCTTTGGGAGTCAATGCTTTTAGTTTATGAATCCACCGAGCTTCATGCAGCACCAATAGATTAGAAATGTGGGGGACCTATATGATAAAGGTAGTCTATTGGAGCTGAAAAGAGTTAAAGAGAAATTCAATATAGACAAGTTAACGTAGTTAGATTATGAATGCTTAAAGAGTTTAATCTTAAATTGTCAGGATATAAGACTACTTACATGAATAAAATGTGGATAATGGAGGAATATTTACTTAAGGGTGAATCATCTCATATAATCTCTAAATTTAGTAATATAATTGATGAAAATACCCCCTTGGAAAAAAGCCTGGGTATACTAGCCTGGGAAGATTATATGAAAATTACAATTTTAGAAGAAGACTGGATTAAAATATTCAATACTGTTAAGAACTCATCAATCAATTCTTCATATAACGTAATGATGGTAAAACTAATCCATAGATGGTACTATGTTCCTATTAAATTAAAAAAAATATATAGTAATTTAGATGGCTTATGCTGGAAACAATGTGGACTACCAGGCACAACCCTCCACACGTGGTGGGACTGCTAAAAAATTAAAAAATTCTGGATGAGACTAAGCCAAGAACTATCTCTTGTGGGCAAAACAATTATCTGTAATGCTCTAGAATTTATTTTACATATGCAATTGGAAAGATTTCCTTTAGGGGAAAGATATTTAATATCACACATATGCTTTGTTGCTAAATGGTTACTTTTGAAATATTGGAAACAACCACAAGTACTTTCCTGGAAAGAATTAGACAACGCTGTCTCAAATAATAGGGAGATGATAAAAATAGAATCGTCCGACAATGTATGGGACATAACTCCTAAAGCCACGCATTTGATAAAATGGCAGCTTTGGGACCAATATTTGCTATCAAGCTAGAGAGTTGATGGATGTGGGTGTTTTCCTGGTAATGTCTCCATGACTTCCTCCCTTGTTTTTTTTTTTTTTTGTATATTGCAAACATATCGTTATATTCGTCTTATTTTTCTTTTTTCTGTATAAAGACGTATTTATATGAATACATTTTCTAAAAAAATAAAAATAAAATAAAAATAAAATTCTGCTGTTACCACTCCTCTGTGTCTCTCCCCCTGCTCTCACTCCCCTGTGTCTTTCCCCCCTCTGTGTCTCCCCTCCTCTCATTCCCCTGTGTCTCTCCCCCCTCCTCTCACTGCCCTGTGTCTCTTCTCTCCCCTCCTCTCACTCCCCTGTGTCTCTACCCCCTCAATCTTTGTGTCTATCCCCCCTCCTCCCACCCCTTGTGTCTCTCCCCCATCCTCTCATTCCCCTGTGTCTCTCCCCCCTCCTCTCCCTACCCTATGTGTCTACCCCCCCCTCCTCTCCTACCCTTGTGTCTCCTCCCCCCTCTTCTCACTCTTCTTGTGTCTCTCCCCCCTCCTCTCACTCCTTTGTGTCTCTCCCCCCTGCTCTCACTCCCCTGTGTCTCTCCCCCCTGCTCTCACTCCCCTGTGTCTCTCCCCCTCCTCTCACTCCCCTGTGTCTCTCCCCCCTCCTCTCACTCCCCTGTGTCTCTCCCCCCTCTTCTCACTCCCCTGTGTCTCTCCCCCTCTTCTCACTCCCCTGTGTCTCTCCCCCCTCTTCTCACTCTACTGTGTCTCTTCCCCCCTCTTCTCACTCCCCTGTGTCTCTTCCCCCCTCTTCTCACTCCCCTGTGTCTCTTCCCCCCTCTTCTCACTCCCCTGTGTCTCTTCCCCCCTCTTCTCACTCCCCTGTGTCTCTTCCCCCCTCTTCTCACTCCCCTGTGTCTCTTCCCCCCTCTTCTCACTCCCATGTGTCTCTCCTTCCTCTTCTCACTCCCCTGTGTCTCTTCCCCCCTCTTCTCACTCCCCTGTGTCTCTCCCCTCTCTTCTCACTCCCCTGTGTCTCTCCCCCTCCTCTCACTCCCCTGTGTCTCCCCCCTCCTATCACTCCCCTGTGTCTCTCCCCACCTCCTTTCACTCCCCTGTGTCTCTTCCCCCCTCCTCTCACTCCCCTGTGCCTCTTCCCTCCCTCATTCCCCTGTGTCTCTCTCCCCTCCTCTCACTCCTCTGTGTCTCTCCCCCCTCCTCTCACTCCCCTGTGTCTCTTCTCCCCCCTCCTTTCACTCCCCTGTCTCCGCCTCCTCTGTGTCTCTCCCTCCTCTCATTCCCCTGTTTATCTCCCCTCCTTCTCTGTGTCTCTTCCTTCTCCTCCCCTGTGTGTTTACCCCCATCCTCTCCCACCCCTGCTCTCTCAGCCGCCCCGCTCTCTGTCGCCCTGCCGGCTGCTCTGTCAGCCGCCCTGCCCGTCTCTCTCTCAGCCGCCCCGCATGGTGCTCTCTCAGTGACTCTCTCAGCCGCCCTGACTCGCACTCTCTCAGGCGCTCTCTAAACTGCCCCAACTCGCGCTCTCTAAGCCACCCCGACCGGCGCTCTCTCGTGCGCTCTCTCAGCCACCCCGACTTGTGATTTCTCAGCCGCTCTGACTGGCGCTCTCTCAGGCGCCCTCTCAGCCGCTCTCTCAGCCGCCCCGCCGGGTGCTCTCTCGGGGGCTCAGCCGCCCCGACTGGCGCTCTCTCAGCTATCCCACCTGGCGCTCTCTCAAGCGCTCCGTTTGGCGCTCTCTCGGACGCTGAGCCTCCCGGACTGGCACTCTCTCAGCTGCCCAGACTGGCACTCTCTCACCCGCCCCACCTTGCCCTCTCTCAGGCGCCGTCCCTCCTGGCCCCCTCTCAGGCGCCCCCTCGGCAGCCCCGCCTGCCCGTCTCACAGGCCCCCGTCGGCCATACCGACTTGCGCTGTCTCAGCCGCCCCACCTGGCGATCTCTTGGGCGCTCTCTCAGCTGCCCTGCCTGGTGATCTCTTGGGCTCTCTCTAAGCAGCCCTGCCTGGCGCTCTCTCGGGCGTTCTCTCAGCCGCCCCGCCTGGCGCTCTCTTAACTGCCCCAACTCGTGCTCTCTCATGCTCTCACTCAGCCGCCCCGACTGGCGCACTCTCAGGTGCTCACTCAGCCGCCCGCCTGGCGCTCTCTTGCGGCCTCCCCGCCTGGCGCTCTCTTGGGGCCGCCCCGCCTGGCGCTCTCTCAGGCGCTCTTTCAGCTGCCCCGCCTGGTGCTCTCTCAGCCACTCTCTCAGCTGCTCTGCCTGGCACTCTCTCAACCGCCCCAACTCGTGCTCTCTCATGCGCTCACTCAGCGCCCTGAGCGGTGCTCTCTCATGCGCTCACTCAGCCGCCCCGACTGGCCAACTCTCAGGCGCTCTCTCAGCCGTCCCACCTATCACTCTCTCAGCTGCCTCGTCTGGCGCTCTCTCAGGTGCTCTCTCAGCCACTCTCTCAGCCGCCCCACTTGGCGCTCTCTCAGGCGCTTTCTCGGTCACCCCGCCTCGCACTCTCTCAGCCGCCTTGCCTGGCTATCTCTCAGTCGCTCTCTCGGCTACCCCACCTGGCACTCTTTCAGTTGCTCTCTCAGCTGCCCTGCCTGGCGCTCTCTCAGGTGCTCTCTCGGTCACCCCGCCTGGCACTCTCTCAGCCGCCCGCCTGGCGCTCTCTCAGCCACCCCGCCTGGCGCTCTCATAGGTGCTCTCTCAGCCGCCCCGTCTGGCGCTCTCTCAGGCGCTCTCTCAGCTGCCCCTCCTGGAGCTCTCTCAGGTGCTCTGTCAGCTGCCTTGCCTGGTGCACTCTCAGGCGCTCTCTCGGCCGTCTCACATGGCACTCTCTCAGTCGCTCTCTCGGCCACCCTGCCTGGCGCTCTCTCAGGTGTTCTCTCAGCTGCCCCACCTGGCACTCTCTCAGCCGCCCTGCCTGACACTCTCTCAGCCGCCCCGCCTGCCCCTCTCTCAACCGCCCTGCCTGGTGCTCTCTCAGGCGCTCCCTCAGCCGCCCTGCCCAACCCCTCTCTCAGGCGCTCTCTCAGCCACCCTGCCCTTGCACTCTCTCAGGCGCTCTCTCAGCCGCCCCGTCTAGCGCTCTCTTAGGTGCTCTCTTGGCCGCCCCGCCTGCCCGTCTCTCAGGAGCCCTGTCGGCCACCCCGACTTGCGCTGTCTTAGCCGCCCCACCTGGCGATCTCTCGGCCGCTTTCTCAGCTGCCCTGCCTGGCGGTCTCTCGGTCGCTCTCTCAGCTGCCCCACCTGGCGGTCTCTCGGGCTCTCTCTAAGCAGCCCTGCCTGGCGCTCTCTCGGGCGCTCTCTCAGCCGCCCCACCTGGCGCTCTCTCAGGTGCTCTCTCAGCCGCCCCGCCTAACCCTCTCTCAGGCGCTCTCTCAGCCACCCTGCCTGGCACTCTATCAGGCGCTCTCTCAGCCGCCCCGCCTGGCGCTCTCTCAGGTGCTCTCTCAGCCGCCCCGCCTGGTGCTCTCTCAGCCACTCTCTCTGCTGCCCCACCTGGCGCTCTCTCAACTGCCCCAACTCGTGCTCTCTCATGCTCTCACTCAGCCGCCCCGACTGGCGCACTCTCAGGCGCTCTCTCAGCCACCCTGCCTGTCGCTCGCTTAGGCGCTCTCCCGGCCGCCCCACCTGGCGCTCTCTCAGGCGCTCTCTCAGTCGCCCCATCTGGCACTCTCTCAGCCGCCTCGCCTGGTGCTCTCTCAGGTGCTCTCTCGGCTGTACCACCTGGCGCTCTCTCAAGCACTCTCTCGGCCACCCCGCTTGGCGCTCTCTCAGGCGCTCTCTCAGCCACCCTGCCTGGCACTCTATCAGGCGCTCTCTCAGCCGCCCCGCCTGGCGCTCTCTCAGGTGCTCTCTCAGCCGCCCCACCTGGTGCTCTCTCATCCACTCTCTCTGCTGCCCCACCTGGCGCTCTCTCAACTGCCCCAACTCGTGCTCTCTCATGCTCTCACTCAGCCGCCCCAACTGGCGCACTCTCAGGCGCTCTCTCAGCCACCCTGCCTGTCGCTCGCTTAGGCGCTCTCCCGGCCGCCCCACCTGGGGCTCTCTCAGGCGCTCTCTCAGTCGCCCCATCTGGCACTCTCTCAGCCGCCTCGCCTGGTGCTCTCTCAGGTGCTCTCTCGGCTGTCCCACCTGGCGCTCTCTCAAGCACTCTCTCGGCCACCCCGCTTGGCGCTCTCTCAGGCGCTCTCTCAGCCGCCCGCCTGGCGCTCTCTTAGGTGCTCTCTTAGCCGCCCCGCCTGGCGCTCTCTCAGCAGCCCCGCCTGGCGCTCTCTCAGACGCCCCGCCTGGCGCTCTATCAGGCACTCTCTCAGCCGCCCCGCCTAACGCTCTCTCAGGCGCTCTCTCAGCCGCCCCGCCTAACGCTCTCTCAGGCGCTCTCTCAGCCGCCTGCCTGGCGCTCTCTCAGTTGCTCTCTCGAACGTCCCACCTGTGGCTCTCTCAGTTGCTCTCTCAGCTGCCCCGCCTGGCGCACTCTCAGGCGCTCTCTCGATCGCCCCACCTGGCACTCTCTCAGCTGCCCTGCCTGGTGCTCTCCCAGGCGCTCTCTCGGCAACCCTGCCTGGCGTACTCTGTCGCTCACTCGGCCGCCCTGTCTGGCGCACTCTATCGCTCTCTGGGCCGGCCCCCCCCTCGGCACTCTCTCGGGTGCTCTCTCGGTCACCCCGCTTGGGGCTCTCTCAGGTACTCTCTCAGTCGCCCCACTTAGGGCTCTCTCAAGCGTTCTCTCGGTCGCCCGGCTTGGCGCTCTCTCGGCCGCACCGCATGGCGCTCTCTCGGCCGCCACGCATTCCTATTCAATAAACTTATCTTTCAAGAGCTCAACTTCCTCCAGCAATCTCTCCTATTCTAACCACCAGTTAAACTCGACTTTAAGGGTTTCACATGAATCTCTGAACCCTCTAAACTTTACGTCTCCTACCTCTCTCCTAACCCCTTTAGCAAACATATCTCACCAGCGCAGCCAACACCAAATGTCTACCCCAGATATATACATAACCCAACTCAGAGCATCAATGTCTAGGTAGTTTTAGCCCTCTTTTCAGGCTGAGATTACGTAGCTTTGGTCACACCCCAGCTACCAGGGGAGAGGGTCCTACCCAGAAATAATCAGATGTACACCTGGAATTGTGGGAGGGGCCTTCTCCCCACGCCGTCCTATATAAACCACAATCACCTGCCGCAATCAACCCACCCACCTCTCCCCTTTTTCTCTTCAACTCTACTCTCGCCTTTGCCCTCTTTTCAGGCTGAGATGAAGTAGCTTTGGACACACCCCAGCTACCAGGGGAGAGGGTCCTAACCACAATAAAATAAAATAAATATATATATATATATATATATATATATATATATATACTCAGCGCACACACACATATTTATATATACTCATCACACACACACATATATATATATATATATATCACATATAATAGTTGTCAAACTGCGAATCGTCGTCATGCTTTGCGAGCTCGCAGAACTGCATCCCTCGCGAAACGGGGACGCAGTTCTGGCCGCAGGTTCTACGCAGCCTCACCCCCGGGACCAATAAATCCCCAGAAAAGCACAAGTTTGAAAAAAAAAACAGGCCGCAGAACTTAGAAAAAAAAAATACGACCCGTAAAGAGAAAATACGGACTTACACAAAAGAAAATACGAGATGCAGGACTTAGAAAAAAAAAAGAATACGAGGTCACAAAAATACGAACTTAACAGCCGAAATGCGTACCGCAAAAAACACAAAAAACAAAGAAAATAAAAAATAAAAAGAATTACAAAAACATCACACACAGCACAGGGGGACAGCCAGGACCTCTGGGGGTGAGGTTGCACGCAAATTAAAGTTGATTTTACGCAGTTTCGTCACTTGAAAAGCGAGAAAAAAAATGTCGGCTGAAAAAAATGAAAGCAAGACTCAACGAACCCAAATAGCATAAAACACTGACAAGGACGTACGACTTTTCATTACCACCCGTGGAACTTGAAAAATAATAATACGAGGTCACAAAAATACGGACATTCGTGCAACTGAAGAGTGCAGCAGCAAGACAGCTCAGCTCCTATAAACAAGGATTAAAAAGCTTGAAAAATCCTGGTGACCTGCAACTGCCTCGTAAGCCTGCAACCAGGTGCTTTCATCTGGGGAAAGTGAGTAACCCAGAGGAACCCTGACAGAAGCTTACCTGGCAACAACCCCCAGGGAAAATGTGAGTACAGAGGGGCTGGGGGAGAAGGAGTCCGGAGTCTGGGTGGCAGCCATTTTCCCTACTCCACTGAGACAGGCACATAAGCCCATGCAAATACTCACTTGGACACAACATAATATAACACCATCTCCATATAGTCCCAGCTGCACACAGAATATAACTGCAGGAACTCTAACTTTTTGGCAAGAATCCCCTCCATTTGCAACAATTATTGGATAACTACAACCTACCAGCTAATGCTTATGCAGGACTTTTTGCTACTTTCCCACAAACAGCACCAAAGGGATTCAGTTCAATAAACCTGCAGGCCTAGACGAAGTGTGCCCACCTCTTTCAGAAAATATTGCAACTGCTATAACACCAGCCTTGATGAGAGAACTGTCTATAACCTCACTATAAAACATATTATTGTCCCCAAAGAGAATTTCAAACAAAGCAAAAGTTTGTCTCAGAGGCTTTTGTGCTCAGAAGCAGATCCCTGACTCTGAACTCTCGGCAAGCAGACACTGACCCCAGGTGGACAATAGAGAAACTACACATTGACCCACAGAAGTGTATAGGTCTGACAGTGTATGACTACAAGCCTGAGGGGAGGTGTAGCAACACAACAGACCGTCTATACTCATCACCAAGACCCCCTCTTTACAAAACAGAATCACCATAATCTGAGATGTAAGAGTTCCTAAAAGCCCACCTCAAAGGGACACTGGCATAAGGAAAAGTGACAACAACATACGCCATAGTATATGGCTGGAGTGGCCACTCGCAAGAGCACTAAGAGTATACAATCCGATTACGCTCCAAAGGTCTCTCCACCTTCTAAGCAAAAAGACCAAGGGCCAGTAAAAACTCCCACCCCAACAGCCATGGAACACTCAGCCCCAAGCACCAAGAGCGATATTCAAGATCTGAAAGACCTGATATTATCATTCCGCGAAGAAGTCAAAGCTGAGATCCAAAAAGTGGCAGCTGACCTATCAGCCGAAATAATAAAAGTGGACTCCAAGACTGTTACACTAGAGGGAAAATATAATGACCTCAAAGAGGCACACAGCAAGCTGGAGGCGGATATCACGGCCCTGAGAGAGGAACAACTATCTCAGCAATCTGTTCAAGAGGACCTAGAGAATCGCTCAAGGAGGCAGAACGTCAGACTACGTAATGTCCCGGAGTCGGTGACTGATCTCCATCTATATTTGCTGGAGCTGTGTGAACTCCTCCTACCAGACATGAACTCTGAACAATACTGTCTAGACCGGGTGCACAGAGCACTGGGTGGCCGGTCCACGATGCCAGATCGTCCCAGAGACATTATTGCCCGCTTCCACTATTATACAACAAAATACCTTGTTATGAGAGCCTCTAGAGCAGGAATCCCGGCCATTGACGGGCAGCAGCCCAGCATATTCTCGGATATTTCTCAACTTACGCTAGCCAAAAGGAGGAAGATGAGACCCGTCCTGGACAGTGTTCTCTCACATGGGTGGAAATACTCTTGGGGCTTCCCGTTTCGACTGTCCATTGCAAGAGATGGCAAATTTTTCCACATAAAATCCCTGGAGGAAGGAATCAACCTGCTATCCTCATGGGACATTCAGCTGCCAGAGGCCGCCAAAGACCCATCAGGCACCCGCTCAGTACGAGAAAGAAGCCGAGACTCCAAGTTCCGACAGAGAACCCCGAACCTTCTAACCAGCAGACCTCCAGACAGAGGGACCAACAGACACAGAGAGGCTTCAAACCTCTAAGGCCGTTTTGTTTCTTCATTGTACAGTATATATTATCTTGTCTAACACCTTTTTTGGTACTCTGTTTTACACTTAAGACAACTGCTTAGAATTTCCTAGTTAATGCTAGCTACAGACAAGAGTTGTCACACTCTTATAAAAAGATTTATGTGACTCATAGTGTCCCTTATGGGCTTTTCACCTTTGTTAAGTTTACACGAAGGGCGAATCCACTTAGTGTTCCCTTGTAACACTACTGGATTCACCAAGTGGTTAAGGAAGCCGGAAGTTGCTCTCCTGTAGGTAGTTTTTTTTTCCCTACCACCAAAGTTACTTAGCTAAGTGCTGTTAATTTACAACAGCTGCTATTCACTTTTACGAAGCATAGGTGAGTCTAGACTGTCCGAACATTAGTCTAGATTTACTTAGAGAGCTAGAAGTTCCTTCCTTTTCCTTTCTTATTTATTTTTCCCATTTTTACTTATTCCTCTCTTTCCCTTGGTCCTCCCCTTTTAAGATAATGTTCTAACGATAACTTAAAGACTCTTAAGAGATAAGATCAACAACGTATCAGCTACTAGCCAGACCGTACAAGTAAAATCTTTTCTGTATAGGACTAGAGTTCAGCAAGCTTTAAGTTAGGATAGCTAACGCCAGCTCTCACTATCTAACGTACCATTTTTCGCTGTGCTCCAATCCCCGCAGGAGGTAGGTCCATTTGGATCTAGCGAGGCTCCGGTGTGGTCCCAGCAGGAGGTCCACAGTCCTAAGGAAGCTCCCAAGGAAAGTTCAGCATCTAACTCCACACCTGGGCGGTGCCTGAGTCTGAGGCTACGGTGAGTCATGAGCATTAACATCATCACACACAACACTCAAGGCTTAAACGAACCAGTTAAGAGAGGTATAGCCCTGAAAGACTACACAAGACTGGGGGCAGACGAAATAATGCTGCAGGAAACACACTTTAAGAAAGCAGCGGTCCCAAAGTACTGGGGGAAAGCATTTAAACAAACCTTTCACTCGACAGCGAGTGAAAAGAAAAGAGGGGTGTCAATCCTATTTCACAATAAACTTAACTTCCGCCATACTCGCACACAAAAAGACGCTGAAGGGAGATACCTAGCAGTCCACGGCACTATACAGGAACACAGAGTTTCTTTCCTCAATCTGTATGCCCCAAACACTGACCAAGCAAAATTTTTCCATAAGATATCTAATCTCATTACAAGCTGGGAAAACTCAATCTGGAAAATAGGAGGGGATATGAATGCCGTCCTAGATCCGAGTAAAGATAGATCACCTCCCCCCGCGCCATATTCCACCCCCACTGCAACCAAGGCATTTAAATCGATCTTAAGTTCTAACTGCATGGTAAACTCATGGAGAATAATGAACCCGCTAGACAGGGAATATACCTTCTACTCCGCAAGACACCAATCTCACTCACGCATAGATTACCTCCTAATTCAACAACATATGACAAACAGCCTAACGACAGCCTCCATTCACTCTATCTCCTGGTCGGACCACGAGCTGGTTAAAATTGCCCTTTCGGGCATAGCACCAAAAGGTCGGTCTCCCAACTGGTCCCTTAATCCTCACCTCTTCAATGACGTAGAAATGAACAAAAAAATAAACAAAGCAATTCTTGAGTACTTCAAATTAAACACTGAGGGAGAAGTAGACGAAGCAGGAGTATGGGCAGCACATAAAGCGGTGATCAGGTGGAATCTGCATACAGCTAGGGGCGGCAGCCAAGAAAGCAGACCGAGCTCAGATTTCAAAATTGAATCTAGAGATTTCGGAGTTACAAGCAAAGTTCGCTAAGCATAACAATGTACAAATCTATACCACAATTCTTGGGCTCAAACAGAAATTAAACAAGGTAATGAGAAAAAAAATGGTATCCATTCTGCAAAGGACGCAAGCTAAATTCTTCTGCTGCACAAATAAACCAGACAGTATGCTAGCCAGGCGACTTAAGGCACAGAGAGCTGACACATATATACCTAAAATCACTGACGCTGCAAATAACCCCGTATTCAAACCAGATCTCATAGCCGGAACGTTCCAAACGTTTTACACAGAACTATACACTGCCCCGACCCACTCTGGGACCCAACCTCACAAGAAACGTATAGAGGAATTTCTCGCCTCTATCAACCTCCCCCAAATTAAAGCAAATGAAGCTGAAGCCCTAGCACGCCCCATCTCCTCTGAAGAAATAAAAAAAGCAATTAACGACTCCAAAGCGCATGGGGCCCCTGGCCCGGATGCATTCACAAACTATTAGTATAAACACTGTATGGTATCCTTACTACCTCACGTCCAGAGGTTATTTAACAGGTTTTTAGCAGGTGAACAAATGAGACAAGAATTCCTGGAAGCAAAAATTATTGTCATCCCCAAGGAGGGCAAGGACCGTACCCAATGCAGTAGTTATAGGCCAATATCCCTGATTAACACAGACGTTAAACTATATTAAAAAATCATAGCAAACAGACTTGCCCCACTTCTGCCCGATGTGATCCATCCGGACCAGGTAGGCATCATTGCGGGGAGGGAAGCCCCCGATAATACAAGGAGAATAATACATTTAGCTGACATGGCCCACAAAGTAAAAGTGCCTTTAATGTTGGTATCATTAGACGCAGAAAAGGCATTCGACCGTATAGACTGGCCCTTCATGGAGGCGACGCTCTTAAAAATGGGACTCGGAGAGGGATTCTTAAAAGGGGTCATGGCCCTATATAAATCCCCAAAAGCGTTTATTTCCTATCAAGGATTTAGATCCCTCCCGATCAACATCTTCAGAGTTACAAGACAGGGGTGTCCTCTATCTCCTCTACTGTTTGCACTTTGCATAGAACACTTAGCTGCAGCCATTAGGGACCACCTCACGTGTTAGAGGGTTGCAAGTGGGTAGAAAAGAATACAAAATAAGTCTCTTTGCTGATGATATCATGACTACGTTATCTGATTCATTAATCAGCCTCCCTAATCTTATACAGCTCCTTGCGAAATTTGGCCAGATATCGGGCTTCAAAATCAATGCAAACAAGAGTATAGCTCTCAATATCACCTTACCTGAAGCTCTAGTAGAATCCATAAAACACAATTTCCCCATCAAGTGGGCTCCCACATTTATAACATACCTGGGCATCAATATCCACTAAAGTCACTAAATCAAATATATGAGGTTAATTTCCCACGTCTATTCAAAAGAATAAGAGCAGACATAAACAACTGGTCCTCTCTTAATATTTCCTGGTTAGGGAGGATTAATGCAGTTAAAATGAATGTCCTCCCCAAAATCCTATACCTATTCAGAACGATTCCGACACCGATTAATGTTAAGGAAATTAAATTAATACAAAAAACTCTGAATAACTTTACATGGCGTTACAAAAACCCCAGAATTAATAAAGCCACGCTGACCGCCCCAAAACAAAAAGGTGGGTTGGGGTTCCCAGATTTACTTAGATTTTACAGAGCTGCAAGATTAGCACAAATGACGAATTGGCATAAAAAAGACAACTACCCTGTTTGGGTGGAAATTGAGAGACATGTTTTGGGAGATCACCATCTAATCCTTCCCCAAATCTTATGGTTGAGCCTACACCACAAATTACAACTTGATAAGCTGTCATCCTGTATAGACAACTCCATAAAGATCTGGCGAGAGAGTAACAGGAAATCCAACCTCTTGAAAGAAGGTTCAGGATTGACACCCCTCTGGTCCCCACACAAAGACTATCGCTTTGACAGACTAACCCAAATGAGCTGGTGGATAGACAATAAACTAACGGTGGTAGCGGACATGTGGGATATAAATAGAGAATTCCCCTTACCAATTTCCGTTAACACGATCAATGCACCCCCCAAAGAATGGCTCAATCTGATAGGGGTTAACGAGGTGCTCACACACACAAATAAGTTAAATAGTCTTAGGGACAGATCGGTAACTGAACGATGCTTCCTCAACAACCCTGGGGGGAAAGGTAACATTTCCACCTTCTACAAAATACTCTCTGACACCAATACTCTCGCCAAACTCCCCTACCAAATAGCTTGGGAAACAGACTTACAGGTTACGTTAGAAGACAAGGAATGGGGTAAGATATTAAAACAAGCAAACAATGTCTCTTTCAACATAACACTTAAGGAGAACGCCTATAAAACAATAATGAGGTGGTACCTCACTCCGACTAGGCTGCATCGTGCAAATCCCGCATACCCCGCCAGGTGCCCTAGAGGGTGCCCCAATGAAGGCACCATGCTACACATGCTCTGGGAATGCCCCAAAATACAGACGCTGGGCCTCCTGCTGGGACACCTGGACGCTGCGGGATCCTCTCGGAGGTTAGTTCTATTTCTAAAACTCTCACTCATCTATTAGTAAAGGCACAAATTCTGCACAAAACGACACAAAGGGCCGCTAGGGTAGGACCCGTCTAGGTCCCCAGGTACTGTTTCTAGGCTGGTCCAAGTTTGAATGTTACCAATGCTATGTTTTGAAATCTAGTTGTAAGGGAACTCTGAAACAAACTTCTCGACTGTTTGCAATTTGTATTACTTCAAACGTTATATGTTTATTCATGTTATGTTTTTTCAATTTATAAACAAAATAAAGGAAAAAATTGAATTTAAAAAAAAAAAACTCCACAGCAAATAAAGCAGAATATAAATGTCAAAAAATAAAAAATAAAAAATAAATACGGACATTCAAAAACACAAACCAATACGAAAAATAAATAAATCACAGAGCATAAGGGGACAGCCATGACATCTGCCAGTAAGGTTGAACGCTAATTAAAGTCTAATTTCACGAGTTTTGACAATTTAAAATCACCTAAGCAAGGAAAAAAATGACGGACGCAAAAAATGAAAACGAGACTAAACGACCCCGAAATGCGCAAACCAGCGGCAGACACATACGGTACAAGCTACTACAATACACACTTAGGCAGCAGGGAAAATGCTCGCGACCATCGTAGCACATACACAAACTATGTCATTTTACAACACTAACACTACGAATCTAAAATGGCGATTTACACAACTAAACCATATTTGTAATACACAGCTGGGACATTGATGACACTTTCTCCTCCCAACAGCAACAGGCCAACGGTACATTGTATGCTGCAGGAAAATAAATATAGATACTTAGCTCTTCAGGCTGTTCATTGCTGCATATATCAATTACAAATAGGTAAAGTACCGTATATACTCTTGTATAAGCTGAGTTTTTCAGCCCTTTTTTAAGGCTAAAAAGGGCCCCTTGGCTTATACTCGAGTTACTCCTCCCCCCCCCCGTGTCTCTCTAACCCCCCAGTGTCTCTCTAACCGCCCCCGTTGAGGAGGGAGGTTGAGGAGGGGGGATTGAGGATGGGGGGGTTGAGGATGAGGATGAGAGGGTTGAGGATGGGGGTGTTGAGGTTGAGGAGGGGGGTTTAGAATGAGGAGGGAGGTTGAGAATGAGGAGGGGGGTTGAGGAGGGTTATAAGGGAGAGGGGAGAGAGACACAGGGAAGGGAGAGGGGGAGAGAGACAAAGGGAAGGGAGAGGGGGGAAGAGACACAGGGAAGGGAGAGGGGTGCAGAGACACAGGGGGGAGGGAGAGGGGAGAAGAGACACAGGGGAGAAGGGGGACACAAGAAAAGGGCACACAAGAGGGGGACACAGAGGGCACAAGAGGGACACAGGGGGCAGCACATTTCCCACCCTCGGCTTATACTCGAGTCACTCATTTTTCCCAGTATTTTGTGGTAAAATAGGTGCCTCGGCTTATACTCGGGTCGGCTTTTACTCAAGTATATACGGTATATTATTTTATTAACTAAATAATTCATTAATAATTATACTAAAATCATTGACATATATATCTGTCTTTGTCATTAGAGCACAAGTAAACAAGATGAGCGGATCGCTATGAGTGCTGAAGGTCCTCAGAGTATAAAAAGTATAAAAATATATATAAATATAAATATAATATATATATTATGTGTGTGTGTGTGATGAGAGTGTGCGTGTGTATATATATATATATATATATATATATATATATACAGTGGATATAAAAAGTCTACACACCCCTGTTACAATGACAGGTTTCTGTAAAGATAAATCATTACAGAACTTTTTCCACCTTTAATGTGACCTATAAACTGTACAACTCAATTGAAAAACAAGCTGAAATATTTTAGGTGGAGGGAAGAAAAATAAAAACTAAAAACAATGTGGTTGCATAAGTCTGCACACCCTCTTATAACTGGGGATGTAGCTGTGTTAAGAATTAAGCAATCACATTCCAAATTGTGTTAAATAGGAGTCAGCATACACCTGCCATCATTTAAAGTGCCCCTGATTAACCCCAAATAAAGTTCAGCTGCTCTAGTTCGTCTTGCCTGAAATTTTCTTAGTCGCATCCCACAACAAAAGCCATGGTCCACATTGTTAAAAGGTATCAGTCAGGAGAAGGGTACAAAATAATTTCCAAGGCATTGAATATACCATGGAACACAGTGAAGACAGTCATCAGTGAAGACAGTTTGGTGCAAAAAGAACACTGCACATCAGAAAAAGAACACCATACCCACAGTGAAGCATGGTGGTGGCAGCATTATGTTTTGGGCTGTTTTTCTTCAGCTGGAACGCCTTAGTTAAGATAGAGGGAATTATGAACAGTTCCAAATACCAGTCAATATTGGCACAAAACCTTCAGGCTTCAGCTAGAAAACTGAACATGAAGAGGAACTTTATCTTTCAGCATGACAATGACCCAAAGCATACATCCAAATCAACAAAGGAATGGCTTCACCAGAAGAAGATTAAAGTTTTGGAATTGCCCAGCGAGAGCCCAGACCTGAATCCAATTGAAAATCTGTGGGGTGATTTATAGAGGGCTGTGCACAGGAGATGCCATTGCAAATTGACAGATTTTGAGTGTTTTTGCAAAGAAGAGTGGACAAATCTTGCCAAGTCAAAATGTGCCATGCTGATAGACTCATATCCAAACAGACTGAGTGCTGTAATAAAATCAAAAGCTGCTTCAACAAAGTATTAGTTTAAGGGTGTGCATACTTATGCAACCATATTATTTTATTTTTATATTTTTTCTTCCCTCTACCTAAAAGATTTCAGTTTGTTTTTCAATTGAGTTGTACAGTTTATAGGTCTCATTAAAGGTGGAAAAAGTTCTGAAATTATTTATCTTTGTCTATTTTTTTTACAGCACAGAAACCTGACATTTTAACAGGGGTGTGTAGACTTTTTATATCCACTGTATATATATATATATATATATATATATATATATATATATATGTATATATATATATATATATATATATATATATATATATATATATATATATATATATATGTGTATATATATATATGTATATATATATAGAAAACGAATAATACATTAATATTATTCGTTTTCTGTACTTTGTACGGTGGAGAGCTTTTCTCACTTTTGTGCTCACCATACACTAAATGATTATATATATATATATATATATATATATATATATATATATATATATATATATATGTGTGTATATATATATATATATATATATACACATATATATATATACACATATATATATATATATATGTGTATATATATATATATATATATATATTTATGTGTGTATATATATATATATATATATATATATGTATATATATATATATGTAAAAAAAGGGGGGAACACGTCGGGTCTCAATGAGGCAATTATACTGTATTCCTATAAATATTCCTTTCTCTCAATTATTCATATTAAGCTCACTGCTTAGTTCTTTCACACATATTTCTTAGGTTCTCGTCATTTTTTAAGTGCTTTTTCTTGTAGAGTGGATTTGTGGCATCACCATTTGGCCATCTTCTTGCCTGTGGTGGTTCATAAATACCATCCATATTCTTCTTTTTCCCCCCTATATTCTCTCACATTGTATTCCCTATTCCTATTACAGACTGATTTTTACATTTTTTCTTTTCACTGTACCTTTCAGCAATTCTGCATACACTCTTTGACCACTTTACAGTGTTTTGTATATAAGATTTAGTTTTCATCAGTTTTATCATCACGTTTTTATCATAAATCCATGTATTCATTTCTATTTTTTCTTTTATTGGTTATTGATACCTAGTAATAGATACACTATTTAGTTTCAACAGTGAATAAAACAGCACAAGGTCGTTTATCATTATCAACCCATGAGGGGTTAATGAGATCCCTGTTTAGGTATATAAAGGAGGCAGAATCACTGGCAATACAGCCTCAGTAGAAGCAATTTGGTGCAAAACGCGCGTTGGGCGATTCTGAGGCGCATGCGCGGACAGGTCAAGTCACGCGTAAGCGCGCACATTTGGTTGGGGCCAATCGCGGGTAACGCGACGAACACGTCACTGATGAGTGACACAGCGATATACCACGCCAACCAACAGCGCGCAGTGTGTGAGACTGCAAGCTTGCAGCCGGCGTATCTTGGGAGCAGAGACATGGGACCTCTTCAACAGTGAGTCACATTTGTTCATCATTTTGAGTCTGCCTATTTTTGGGACTAAGCATATACTTTGTTTTATGACTCTTTCCACCACTTTGTATTTGTGTGCCAACGGTTGTAGCTGTCCCATGTCTCCCCTCAGGGCATAGGGGTCCTATACGCCTATTTACCATTGTCATGCCCTACATGTAGCACTACAGTATATCACACACTTAGGTTCCTGTGTCTTTCTTATGACATTTTTTACCATTGTATATACTTTTCATATTCATTTCTTTTTTACTTCTTTTTTTTTTTTTCTACATTAGTTGTTTTTATATGTACCTTATTAAAGGTTAAGTTTTACCTTTTACGCCATTGTCATATTAGCCTCACACGATCAGCAATGATTTGGTATGTCCTTGACCTTCTATTCATGATTGTAATATTTTTACAATCTTGGGGTCAAACCGTATGAGCTGATTGTATTTATCAGCTCCCCCTCTCACAACACTTGCTATCATTGTGTTTTCTGTATGTATTACATTAGTTGCCACTTCCCTCTTCTTTACTTCTATATTTATTAGCAACTACATACATACATTAGCTCATCCACTAAGTCCTTTTCCTGTATATGTTCAATCCAATCTTTTGAACAGACTATCCTAGTGGGCCCCACTTTTTTTACATACTCATATCTTTTTAGCTATTCATGATAGCTTTTCTTCCACTAGTAAGCAGTCTTTTTCAATTTGTATATTTCCCCCCCTCCTAGACACCTTCCCATCCATTATTCCTCCTTCTTTGTACACACAGTCTTCCATCCATCATGGCTGAGTGTGACTTCTATAAAGAATTCAGGATTAAAAATGATAAGATGATGGAAGAAGTATGGAAGGCCTTTGACAATTTAGATGTTGCCCCCCCAAGAGATGAATCAGATTGGCAAGGAGGCCTAAAACAACTTTCACACCTGTTGCTCAAACATGTCCGTTCATTTTGGAACAAGAGCACATTTGACAAATACCTGGCCAAATATATTGTACCTAGAGGACTGAGAGTAAGAGTTTTCCCATCGTATGCTTTCCATTTAGACGCATACAAAGAAAGGTGGGAACAAGCTCTGATCTCGTGTTCCGAAACACTATTAGCTATTCTCTCAGATTATGAAAAAGAGATTTTGGTCAATCTTGATAAAGAAATTAAAGAGCTACACGCTGAACTAAAGCAATTTGAGACTAAATCAGAATTTTCGGAGGGGTATAACATCATCAAACGGGATATTGATAAGAAAGAAAGGGATATTATACAGAACAAACGGAACAAAATGAACAGAGATATAAAGGACTTTGAGAAGGGACAAGTATTCAATTGGAATCATAAGGATAGGCGTTACAATTATCGAACCAGACAACCGAGGAGAAATAATTCCTTTAGAATGTCATCATCAGACTATGAATCATCTGCTCCGGAAGAGTCAGACAGTTCCAACAGTAATATGTCAAAAAGAAGGGAATACACGCAAGTGTCTTTTTTAGACAGGGGGCAAAGACAAGGCTACCCACCAGATCCAGTGTGGAACAAGAGAGGCCTCACCAAAGAGTTGGAAGAGGGAGAGTATGGTCCGCCCCTGACTCAATACAGAACACTCAGAAACATGGGGGTATCGACCGACTGTCTCAACCAATCGACGGCGCAAGGAAACTAATCAGTAATAGCTCAATCAAATACTGTCAACAATTTGACAGTAAGTTCACATGACCAACACACCGATATTGCCATTACGAATTCTAACAATAATACATCGGATCAATTACACATCGTCAATCTCACAGAGAGAATACTTACTTCAGATCAAATTAGAACTCTCCAAAGAGGACTATCCTTTTCGCCGACTAACTCCTTTGAGTTATTCGATGTAGCCAAAGACGTTAATCTCTTTGCCAGAAAGATTCTACTTAAAAAATTTTACCACAGAGAAGAGTCTGACCCTGAGACCATTGAAAAACAGACCTTTGAAGACCTGTGTGATTTGTTAGCAGAAAATGAAGCAGTACAAGAACAGACAACTCTTCAACCCGATATGGGAACTTCAAAATTGAAAAAAAAAAAAAAAGTTTGTCCCACCCATGCATATTTGTCCACAAATAGACATCTATACCAAACTTGTTATTAATGATCCTAAAAAACTACCAACAACTTATGCCTCGAATTTAGGCACAAAAGAACGAAGATGTTTAGATGAAATGAAATCATGGAAAGACGTTGTGATTAAACCATCAGACAAAGGTGGCAATGTGGTTTTGTGGCCAAGTGAGCAGTACATTGGGGAAGCCGTGAAACAGTTATCAGACTCAAAATGTTACAGGAGGTTATTAGGTGACCCTACTAGAGAATTCCTGACAACTTATAATATAATTATTTCTGAGGCCCTTACAAATGGATTAATATCCAAACGCGAGTTTGAGTTCCTCGAGGTTGAAAAACCGAGAACAGCAACACTGTATCTACTTCCGAAAATCCACAAAAGACAAGTTAATCCACCGGGGAGGCCAATTGTATCGGGGAGAGGCAACTTAACACAATCGGCAAGCAAATTTGTTGACGCATGTATTAAATCTTTTGTGATTAGCCTCCCATCCTATATTTGCGACACAATGGATATTCTGAAAAAGTTGGACGGTATCATACTCAATGAAACCACATATTTAGTAACCTGTGATGTTGAATCATTGTACATGTCTATCAAACATCAAGAAGGAGAAGAGGCAGTACGGTTCTATTTGAGTATGAAATCTCAGGATTCGCATGACAGGAACGAATTTATTATACAACCCTTACACTTTGTCCTTACTCACAATTATTTCACTTTTAATGACCAATTTTTTTTGCAATTAAGAGGAACGGCAGTGGGCACTTCATGTGCCCCAACTTACGTCAACCTCTATATGGGGTGGTGGGAGCATCAAGTAGCACTTGGAGACAACATGAACAAGTACACAGAGTGTAATGATATAGAAATCACAAAGTTGTGGAGACCAGTAGCCAAGGTCAGCAATAATCCAGTTCCGCAAACTTGTAGGTGAAAACAGGAGCAAGGTTTATTGAAGTGATCAGAAACCACACAATAATCTGGCAAGGATCAATAGACAGGAAGTGCCTTATATAGGCCAAGGACCAGACACCTGACCAGACACAGCTGAAGAGACTTAGGTACTGATACAATTGCTAGCAGAGTCAAGCTTATAAGGTCTCAATGGAATTCACAACAGGCAGGCTGGCGCAGTGGTAGGGAAGAGGTATAGCAGCCTGGGGACCAGGGTTCAAAACCCAGCAGAGTCAATTCCTCACATTACCCCCGCCTCTATAGGTGCAGCCTCTGGATGCCCTATTACCTGGTTTAGCAGGGTACTGAACATGAAAAGACCGAAGGAGATCAGGAGCGTGAATATTGTCCACTGGTTCCCACAAACTCTCCTCCTCACCATAGCCTTTCCAGCGAACCAGATACTGAAGCTTGCCACGGAAGAACCTGGAGTCAAGAATTTTGTCCACTTCGTACTCATCCTCACCATCCACGAGGACTGGAGGTGGGGCAGGCAGGGCTCGGCCAGGGAAAGTGTTTTCATGAAAAGGTTTAAGCAGTGCAACATGAAACACTGGATGTATTTTCATGGAATTCGGGAGTTGTAAACGGAAAGTGACAGCATTGATCTGAGCAATGATCTCAAAAGGTCCCATGAACCTTTGACCCAATTTATGAGAAGGAATCCGAAGCTTGAGATTCCTTGTTGACAGCCACACCTTGTCACCAACGTGATAGACTGGGGCCTCCTTTCTATGCCTATCAGCAGCTCTTTTGTAATATTCCTGAGCCTCCAAAAGAGTCTCTTTCAACAGTGCTTGGGAATCACGTAAGGCCGTTAGCCGGTCAGCGACAGCAGGAATGGAAGTAGTAATTGGGAGACTGACTAGAAAGGTCGGATGGTAACCATAGTTGGCAAAAAATGGGCTCAAAGAAGTGGAGCAGTGTTGGGCATTGTTATAGGCAAACTCCGCCGTGGGTAGAAAATCCAGCCAGTCATCCTGCAGGTAACTAATATAACACCGCAAATATTGCTCCAAAGTCTGGTTGGTTCGCTCAGTCTGTCCATTACTTTGCGGATGAAAAGCTGACGACAGATTTACAATAATACCTAGATTAGAACAAAAATGTTTCCAAAAACGAGAAGTAAACTGTACTCCCCTGTCAGAAACTACTTCATCAGGCACTCCATGCAAGCGAAATATTTCCCGAATAACCAGGTCAGCCGTCTGTTTAGCTGAAGGGAGACCACAAGCTGATATGAAATGACCCATCTTAGTTAACCTGTCCACAACAACAAGAATGGTAGTGTGTTCCTTAGAGGGAGGTAGTTCCACAATAAAGTCCATGGATATAGATCCCCAGGGACGATGAGGAATCGGAAGAGGCTGAAGCAAGCCAACAGGGGATGAGCGAGGAGTCTTATGTCTGGCACACACATCACAAGAGGACACATACTTCTTAACATCCTCATGATACTTCGGCCACCAAAAGGATCGGGCAAGTAGGTCTTGCGTCTTTCGGATTCCTGGATGACCTGCTGGTTTTGAGTCATGGTAGAGACGTAAAAGGTCCAGTCACACTGACTCCGGAGCAAACAGACGTTGTTGAAAAATCCAAAACCCATTACGCATCATCATATGGAGGTCACGAGGAGGATCACGAAGAACTGGGTCTTCAGCGTAGCCCTTTTTAATGCGAGACATCAGATCAGAAGGAAATGTAACTCCTATAAATATATCCTCTGGCAAGATGGTGGTCTTGGTTACGGTAGTATGGAGGGGGTCAGCTATTCTAGACAAGGCATCCGCCTTACCATTCTTGGAGCCAGGACGATATGTAACCAAAAAATTAAACCTTGAGAAGAATAGGGACCAGCGTGCTTGTCTGGCTGACAGTCTCTTAGCTGATCGAATACATTCCAGATTTTTGTGATCTGTGAGGACAGTAATTGGATGGGTAGCTCCCTCCAAGAGATGTCTCCATTCGGTGAAGGCAGCTTTTATAGCCAATAGTTCTTTATTCCCTATGTCATAGTTTCTTTCTGCTGGCACCATCTGGCGGGAATAGAAGGCACACGGATGTAACAGCATCTTAGGTCCAGTCCTTTGAGACAGTATAGCACCAACAGCTGAATCAGAAGCATCAACTTCCACAATAAATGGTAATTCCGGCTGAGGATGTACCAGGACAGGGGCAGAGGTAAACAGAGTCTTCAATCGGGAAAATGCGGTACCCGCCTTATCGGACCACTGAAAAGGAGTCCCTTTACGTGTGAGTTCAGTGATCGGTGTAATAACGGCAGAGAAATTCTTAATGAAACGCCTGTAAAAATTGGCAAACCCCACAAATCTCTGAACATCTTTTTCATTCTTGGGGATGGGCCAGTCCAGCACAGCTTTAATTTTACTTGCGTCCATACTTAAACCTTTGGGAGTTATTACATACCCCAGGAATTGAATTTCTGTTTGTTCAAACTCACATTTTTCTAGTTTAATGTATAGGCGGTGGGTACGAAGGCGCTCTAGAACTATACGGACCTGTTTTCTGTGGTTTTCAAGATTATCAGAGAATATTAGGATATCATCCAAATATGCCACAACAAACTGATCCAGGAGATCTCGTAGTACATCATTGATAAGATGCTGGAAAGTTGCAGGGGCATTACACAGCCCAAAAGGCAATACTAGATATTCGTAATGCCCGTACCTGGTTCTGAAAGCTGTTTTCCATTCATCATTGGGTCTTATGCGAACCAGATTATATGCCCCCCGAAGATCAAGCTTCGTAAATATTTTAGCTGAGCGGAGTCTCTCCAAAAGTTCAGGAATCAGAGGCAAGGGGTAGCGGTTTTTAACAGTGATGTTATTAATGTCCCTGTAATCAACGCATGGCCGTAGGCTGCCATCTTTCTTTTCTACAAAGAAAATAGGAGCTCCTGCTGGAGAAGTAGATGGTCGAATAAAGCCTTTGGCAAGATTTTCTTGTAGGTATTCACGAAGAGCTTTCAATTCAGGCTCAGAAAGGGAATATATACGGCCAAATGGGATAGCAGCCCCAGGCAACAGCTCTATTGGGCAATCATAAGGCCTGTGTGGTGGAAGCTGATCAGCATTCTTCTTATCACAGACATCTGCAAAATCCCGATATTGTAGAGGAAGCTTAGTCAAGTTTGTAGCAACCATTTCATTAATTGTTGTGGCAACAAGTGTTACCTTAGAGGGTTGACAATTCATTAAGCAGTGTTCTGAAGGAAAGGACAAAGTTCTGATCTTCCAATCAATCTGTGGGTTATGCAGAGCAAGCCAAGGTACCCCCAAAATCACTGGAAACTGTGTTGAGGAAATTAGGTGGAAAGAGATAGCCTCATGGTGATTCACTTCCACAGTCAACGTTAAGGGCACAGTCTCATGTGTAACCGGTCCTGACGTAAGTGGAGAACCATCAACTGTCTCCATTAACACAGGTGAAGAATTAGGGATAGACTGAATTCTATTTCCTGCTGCAAATTTAATGTCCATAAAGTTTCCGCCTGCTCCAGAATCTATCATAGCGGTAGTTGAAATTTTACGATCACCACATTGCAACGTGATAGGCACCACAAAATGAGGATGTTGAGTCAACATACCCTCTTCACCATGAGCCAGAGAAAACAAGGGTTGTGTGACAGAATCCATTTGATCCGAAATCTGGGATTGGTGTCGAATCTGTGCACCCTCAGCCGCCATAGCTATTGTTCTTTTGGATTTGCTAGGGCAATTGATGGCATAGTGCCCTGCACTACCACAATACAGGCATAAATTGTGAGTGCGTCGCCACTGTTTTTCTTCGTTGGATAATGGCTCAGAGTCTGTAGGTGTTTGTGGGATCGGAGTAGAAGTTCTTGAATAGGAAATTGGAGTAGTACTTGGTCTAAAAGAGCCCTGTCTTTCCAATCTTCTTTCAGAAAGTCTCCGATCAATACGGATAGCCAAACGCACAAATGCATCAAAGTCAGCAGGAAGATCAACACGAGCTAGCTCATCTTTTATAGCTTCTGAGAGACCTTTTCTGAAGTGGAACCTCTGGGCTGATTGGTTCCAGGTAGTATCAGCAACCCACTGTCTGAATTCAGCAGCATATTCAGCCACCGAGCGCCTCCCTTGATGCAAATTAAGGAGAGTGGCTTCTGCTGTAGCACATCGATTGGGGTCATCAAAAACTAGGCACACGGCCTCAAGAAAGTCATTTAGATTACCCAAGACTGGACTGTCTTGTTCCAGAAGAGGGTAGCCCCAAGCCAGGGCTTCATCTTTGAATAAGGAAAAAATAAATCCCACCTTCTCTCTTTCAGATGGAAATTGGTGAGGTAACATCATGAAGTGCAAACGGCATTGATTTAGGAAACCCCTAAATTTTTTGCGATCTCCTCCAAACTTTTCTGGCAGGGGCAAGCGGGCCTTTTGAGCAGGTGTAACAGTAGCAGCCGCAGCATCACATGCCCTGTAGCTGGTATACTCACTGTGCATTGACTGAAATTTATTTTGCAGTTCAGCTACCTGGTCCTGCAGCACTTGGATGGTCTGTGCCTGGGTCTGCACAGTTCTTGCAAATAAAGCAACCTGCTGGGCCAATGCAGAATCTGTCCCGGCGGTCTCCATGAAAGGGCCAGATTATTCTGTAATGATATAGAAATCACAAAGTTGTGGAGACCAGTAGCCAAGGTCAGCAATAATCAAGTTCCGCAAACTTGTAGGTGAAAACAGGAACAAGGTTTATTGAAGTGATCAGAAACCACACAATAATCTGGCAAGGATCAATAGACAGGAAGTGCCTTATATAGGCCAAGGACCAGACACCTGACCAGACACAGCTGAAAAACTTAGGTACTGATACAATTGCTAGCAGAGTCAAGCTTATAAGGTCTCAATGGAATTCACAACAGGCAGGCTGGCGCAGTGGTAGGGAAGAGGTATAGCAAGCTGGGGACCAGGGTTCAAAACCCAGCAGAGTCAATTCCTCACACAGAGCATGTTCAGATCTGGTTAAGATACATAGATGATCTCTTTATACTTTGGGATAGTTCCAAGGAACTTTTGGACGAGTATATGCAAAAACTTAATGACAACAATCTCAACCTCAAACTAACATATCAAATGGATATGAACAAAGTAGATTTTCTAGATATCACAATATTCCGAGGACCTAATGGTCAAATCTCAACAGACCTGTTCCGGAAAGAAACTGCCACAAACAGTTTTCTACATAATGAAAGTTTTCACCTTCCTTCAACAAAAAAAGTATACCATTCGGGGAATTTATCCGTTAAAGGCGTAATTGCTCCCAAGTTGAAATTTTAAAAAAAAGGGCACAAGAATTACGCAGTCGCCTCAAGTTGAGAGGCTACAGCAACAGACACACTAAGAAGGCCTATCAACGTGCATATATATGTATATATATATATGTGTATATATATATATATATATGTATATGTATATATATATATATATATGTATATATGTGTATATATATATATATAAATATAATATATATATATATATATATATATATCTGTATATATATATATATATATATATATATATATATATATATGTGTATATATATATATATATATATATATATACAGGGAGTGCAGAATTATTAGGCAAATGAGTATTTTGACCACATCATCCTCTTTATGCATGTTGTCTTACTCCAAGCTGTATAGGCTAGAAAGCCTACTACCAATTAAGCATATTAGGTGATGTGCATCTCTGTAATGAGAAGGGGTGTGGTCTAATGACAGCAACACCCTATATCAGGTGTGCATAATTATTAGGCAACTTCCTTTCCTTTGGCAAAATGGGTCAAAAGAAGGACTTGACAGGCTCAGAAAAGTCAAAAATAGTGAGATATCTTGCAGAGGGATGCAGCACTCTTAAAATTGCAAAGCTTTTGAAGCGTGATCATCGAACAATCAAGCGTTTCATTCAAAATAGTCAACAGGGTCGCAAGAAGCGTGTGGAAAAACCAAGGCGCAAAATAACTGCCCATGAACTGAGAAAATTCAAGCGTGCAGCTGCCACGATGCCACTTGCCACCAGTTTGGCCATATTTCAGAGCTGCAACATCACTGGAGTGCCCAAAAGCACAAGGTGTGCAATACTCAGAGACATGGCCAAGGTAAGAAAGGCTGAAAGATGACCACCACTGAACAAGACACACAAGCTGAAACGTCAAGACTGGGCCAAGAAATATCTCAAGACTGATTTTTCTAAGGTTTTATGGACTGATGAAATGAGAGTGAGTCTTAATGGGCCAGATGGATGGGCCCGTGGCTGGATTGGTAAAGGGCAGAGAGCTCCAGTCCGACTCAGACGCCAGCAAGGTGGAGGTGGAGTACTGATTTGGGCTGGTATAATCAAAGATGAGGCCTTTTCGGGTTGAGGATGGAGTCAAGCTCAACTCCCAGTCCTACTGCCAGTTCCTGGAAGACACCTTCTTCAAGCAGTGGTACAGGAAGAAGTCTGCATCCTTCAAGAAAAACATGATTTTCATGCAGGACAATGCTCCATCACACGCGTCCAAGTACTCCACAGCGTGGCTGGCATGAAAGGGTATAAAAGAAGAAAATCTAATGACATGGCCTCCTTGTTCACCTGATCTGAACCCCATTGAGAACCTGTGGTCCATCATCAAATGTGAGATTTAGAAGGAGGGAAAACAGTACACCTCTCTGAACAGTGTCTGGGAGGCTGTGGTTGCTGCTGCACGCAATGTTGATGGTGAACAGATCAAAACACTGACAGAATCCATGGATGGCAGGCTTTTGAGTGTCCTTGCAAAGAAAGGTGGCTATATTGGTCACTGATTTGTTTTTGTTTTGTTTTTGAATGTCAGAAATGTATATTTGTGAATGTTGAGATGTTATATTGGTTTCACTGGTAAAAATAAATAATTGAAATGGGTATATATCTGTTTTTTGTTAAGTTGCCTAATAATTTTGCACAGTAATAGTCACCTGCACACACAGATATCCCCCTAAAATAGCTAAAACTAAAAACAAACTAAAAACTACTTCCAAAAATATTCAGCTTTGATATTAATGAGTTTTTTGGGTTCATTGAGAACATGGTTGTTGTTCAATAATAAAATTAATCCTCAAAAATACAACTTGCCTAATAATTCTGCACTCCCTGTATATATATATATATATATATATATATATATATGTGTATATATATATATATATATATATATATATGTGTATATATATATATATATATATATATATTTGTGTATATATATATATATATATATATATATATATATATATGTATATATATATATGTGTATATATATATATATATGTATATATATATATGTGTATATATATATATATATATATATATATATGTAGAAGGAAAAAAGGAGGAAGTGGCAACTAATATGATACATAAAAAACACAATGATGTCAAATGTAGTGAGAGGGGGAGCTGATAAATACAATCAGTTCATACGGTTTCACCCCAAGATTGTAAAAATGTTTCAATCATAGATAAAAGGTCAAGGACATACCAAATCATTGCTGATCGTGTGAGGCTAATATGACAATGGCGTAAAAGATAAAACTTAGCCTTTAATAAAGTACAAATAAAAGTAACTAATGTGAAAAAGGAATGGAAGTAAAAAGGAATAAATATGAAAAGTATGTGCAATGGTAAAAAATGTGTCATAAAACAATGTGGTATACTGCAGTGCTGCATAATGAAAGCCCAGCAAAAAAGGGGACAATGTGTGTATGGCTGGGACAGAAATGTACAAATCTAAAGGATTACCCCAAAAAGGGGAAAAAATGACTATGGTGAAAGAACCACATGATGATGAAAAAAAAAAAAGATGATAATGATGTGAAGATGGGTGAAAATAGAAACAAATAGGGCCTAAGAGAGGCAGAGAGAAAGAAAAGGTGTGAAAAAAGGGGAAGGGGAAAGGGTGGAGTGCCCTAGGAGGAAAAACAAGGATGTGAAGAAATGAATGTGGAAAATAAAAATTGGGGTAAAGATGAAAAGAAAAAAGAAAGAAGAAAAAGAAATAATGTATTTAGATAAATGGGGAGAAGGAAAACCCTTCATTGAGCCCCTTGGGAGACTGCGTTTGAAGGAGATAGATCCATTTGCACTCTTGCTGCAAAAGCATGGTTTTGTAGTCACCTCCCCTGATGGTAGGCTTGATGATATCCAAGACATGAAAGGTGAGGCCTGCCATATTATTGTTATGAGCGATCCTCACGTGTCTGGCCACTGGAGTGTCTAGGAGGTTCTTCACTGAAAGGACATGTTCCAAAATACGTCTCCTGAGCTGTCTCTCAGTTTTGCCCACGTAAAGAAGGCCACAAATGCAAACCAATACATACACAACGTATGTAGATAGGCAATTGATGAAATGCTTAATGGGATAGGTCTTCTTGGTGTTTGGGTGAACAAAATGTTTCTCTGGTGAGATAAAAGGACAAGCCTTACACTTGAGGCATCTAAATAGGCCAACAGGCGGGCCTAACCACGATTTAGTGATAGTAGGTGTAGGATTACACAAAATCGTTTGCCCCAGGGATTTGCCTTTTCTATAGGTAATGCTTGCCCTTGGAGAGATATGTTCCTTGAGGTCCGAATCTTCAGAGAGAAGATACCAATAATTATCAAGAATTTGGTTAATCAATGCGCTGTTTAAACCAAAGGTCATGATACATCTCGTGATATCAGTATCTGATTTCTTTTTTGGCTGATAGAGAAGTTCAGAACGCTCAGATTGGCAGGCTCGCTGATAAGCCTTTTTGAGAACCCTGTTGGGGTAGCCTCTATCTTTGAATTTGGCACGGAGGATGTCCGCTTGCTCCTTAAAATCGCTATCCTGGCTGCAGTTTCACCTCAAGCGTAAGTATTGCCCAATGGGTATGCTCCTTTTCTGACTGGTAGGATGTTGGCTTTGCCAGTCAAGTAACATGTTGGTTGCTGTAGGTTTCCGATATATTGTTGTTTGTATGGCTCCATCCTGGTTTTTAAGAATTTTAAGGTCCAAGAACTCAAGTTCCTTGGGGTTCATAATATAAAACTTGAGATTTAGATGGTTTACATTTAGGTGCTGGATAAATGCTTCAAAATGGTCAGCTGTTCCTTCCCAGATGATGAAAATATCATCTATGTACCTTGACCAAGATAGGACACAATCTGTGAATGGAGTGTTGGCCTCTATGAATACAGCGGTTGATTCCCAGAAACCGAGAAAAAGGTTAGCATACCCTGGGGCACAGGCTGTGCCCATGGCTGTGCCTCTAATTTGCCTATACCATTTATCATTGAAATAGAAAAAGTTCCTATCCAAGATAAATCTCATCAATGTGATGATGAACTTTTTCCATGCTTCAGAGTAGCTGCCTCTTGAGAGGAAGTATGTTAAAGCCTCTATCCCAAGATGATGGGGAATACTGCTATAGAGTTGTTCCACATCAATACTTGCCAGTAGTGATGTGGATGATATAGTCAAGTTGTCAACTTGTTTGAGGATACTTGTTGTGTCCTTAGTATATGAAGGTAGGCAGCTAACCATTGGTTGTAGATTTTTGTCTACCAATTTACTAATCCTTTCGGTTAGGTTGTTTCTGCCCGACACAATTGGTCTCCCTGGGGTGTTTTTCAATTTTTTGTGTATTTTGGGAAGGCAATAAAAGGTTGCAGCCACAGGAGCTGATGGGAGTAGATACTCATAGTTCTTTTTAGAAATCAGACTATTATCTCGGGCTGCCGTGAGGATCGCGTCAAGTTCTGCAAGATATTATTTTTGAGGATTCTTTGGTAAGAGTTCGTATGTATCAGAATCCTGTAGAAGACGAAGGCACATTTTGAGATAGTTGTCTTTCTGCATTACAACAATGTTGCCTCCTTTATCAGCAGGTTTGACAATGATATTTTTGTTAACCGTTATCTCAGCAAGAGCGATCTTTTCATTCTCCAAGAGATTATTGGTAGAAGGACGAAATGAAAGACATGCTGTTTCAATATCTTTGGTGACAAGCTTTAGGAACAATTCAAGATTGACATAATTCTTAAAGTCCGGAGTAAACTTATTTTTATGCTTGAAATGAGCTTTGAGGATTCCATCAATGTGATCGTCAGTTTCGACTTCATTGAGAAGCCCCATTAGGTTTTGGAAAACATCAAAATCTTGGGTAGCCATATTAAGTTTGGACATTTGTTTTCTTTTTCTCTCTGTATGATGTTTCCTCAGGGCTAGCTTCCGAATAAATAAATTCAGGTCTTTGATTATTGAGAATGTACTTGCGTGTTCTGTGGGTACAAAAGTGAATCCTCTTGAAAGTATACTGATATGATTTGTATTTAATATCATATAAGAGAGATGAATTACTCGGGTGTTGTTGATATTTGTTTCAGACAGCTTAGTAGGGTTAGAGGCTAATTGGGATAAATCTCTAGAGTGGCTGCTTAAAGAGATCATATCTCCTTTTGCAGCTGATATACTGTTGGTATTCAGTTGCGTTTTTTTGAACCTGCTGGGCGTCCCTTGCGCCTGATCCCTTTGAGCTTTGGTGGTCTTGGGTCTCGCCCCTTGTCTAAAAAAGTAGGTTTATCCACCTGAGGGTTATTGACACCTGGCCATCTGGTTTGTATTCTGCTGTGTTCTTGTGTGTCACGGTTGATGGTATTAGTTGCAGATTGTGTACTTTCATTTTCCGAAACATCCGAAGAGCTCACATCTGTGTTAGCCACGTCTTGTTTTTTGTACCTATTAAGCCTATAAGCCGTCTCCTGATGGAAATCTGTTTTGTCCCGCAGGAATTTGCGGTGTTTGCGCATGGCTAATTCGCTTTTGAACTTATCGATTTGCTCATTGAGTTTTTTAAGAGTGGACTCATAGTCTTGTTTGTCCTCAAATTTCAAAAATTCAGTTTGTAGGTGTCCGGTTCTAGCAACAATTGGAGTTAAGTTTATTTTCTCTTGTTCTAAGATCAAGGACATTAGCTCCAGTGAACATTTGTTGACAATCTCCAACCATTTTTGAGTAAAAGATGTATCAATCAGATGAGCTGCTGGAATTAGCTGAATGCGAAGACCTCTGGGGATAATCTTGTGCTTGATATAATTGTCCAGACTAGAAATCTCCCAGATAGTCCTTATTTCATGGTGTAACACCTTAAGCGCTTCACGGGACAGATCGTTTAGATCGTTAGTGGATGTAGACAATTGTTGTGCGCCCTGCTGAAATATGGCCGCTGCCTCCTCTTGTAACTTATTGAGGTTCCATAGCTCTCTGGTGGAGGTAGCCATAGGGATAGAGCAACAGAATAACAAAAATAAAAACAGAAGGGGAAGGGAAAAGGTGACACGAAAAAATAAGAAAGGTTCCTATGAAAGAATGAAACTGTGATAAACAATGGAATAATAGCATTCGTTGCTGAAATGTGGATTGAACCACCAGTAAGGGTACAAACAAAAACAAAAAGTGGAATGTGCAAATAACCCACAAACACAGTTGGGATCACAGCAAAGGTCCCTGGTGACTAAAACACCTAGAAATAGCGAGAAGCTATAAGACAAAAGGTGGTGTACACAGAGGCTAAATGGGGGCTATATATGCTCACGGGGAGATAAGAAAAATAATAAAAATAAAATTGTAAAAAGTTTAATGGTTATAATTAAAACCAATAAAGGCGGCGAAATCCCCAGCGAGAACACAAAAGAAACATCAATAAAAGTAGAAAAAGGAAAAAAGGAAAAAATAATGATAAATCAAAACAATGTGTATAGGAATACTGAAAAAAGGCACCGAAACAACCGTGCAGGGTGGGACGCTAAGAGGAGAGGAAAAGAAAAAGAGGAGGGAAAAGTGCGTGCAAGTGCACAAGTGAGTGGAGCGGGAAAATAAAAAGGAGAAGAAAGACACTCGCCAAAAGCATAGCGAAAATGAAAAGGAGTGAAGTGAAAGGTGGAGCTAGCGAGGGGCCAGTTCAAAGGATAAGGTGACAAGAGTGAAAATGATAGCTGAAAAAGCTAAAATAGCTTGCTGGTAGCAAGGAATGTGGAAGTGAATAAAGTAGAAAAAGTGAAGGAACAAACACGAAAAGAAGAAGGGGGAGGAAAAGAAGTGAAAAAAGTGCACCCCTTGTTGTCCCAAACTGAAGGTGCAGGGAATAGAAACACAATGGTAGTGGACCAAAAAACAATAATGATGCAAGAGTCCAAAGTGTGAAAAAAAGATAATAATAATATAGAAAATCTAAAATGCAGAGGCTGAAAAGAAGCCTAAGAAATGCTGCATAAACCTAATAAAGTAGGCAATAAAACAGTGACCCCAGACTCCAGAGGAAATGCAACAATGTACATATAAATATATATAAAAGTAGGATAGATGGGAGTGAATGCAATTGACAATGCAATTGACAAAGATGCAGTGCAGTAATAAAGCACTACAAATCAATAGAGCTAAAAACGTGTGGTCAGAGCGTGAGGGTTTATCCCCTATGAACGGGGGAAAAACTCACTGCTCATCACTCGTGAATTGGAGTCCTCCCATCATGTCATCTGGTGATCACTGGTGGTGATCCAAGTAGTCAGAGGATCAGAAAAATGACATAGGCAA
The DNA here is from genome assembly GCA_027410445.1 of Discoglossus pictus. Taxonomy (NCBI): domain Eukaryota; kingdom Metazoa; phylum Chordata; class Amphibia; order Anura; family Alytidae; genus Discoglossus; species Discoglossus pictus. The sequence goes on from CM050169.1 coordinate 168,907,099, forward strand.
ATGCAGCTTGCCTGACCGGACTGCCGATTTCGTGCACACGCGCTTTCTCAAAGGCAAATAGTGGACTCTGTCTCGTTGGTGGATTTTCGGGTAAAATTTAAATTCCCCTAAAGAGCAGCCGATTGGTGGCGCGTGGTGTAGAGGTCACTAGGAATAACCTGGGACGTCCCCCTCACGCCGAAAATATGGAGCGTCATGACGCTATGAGGCCGAAAGGGGTGGGACAGGGAGTATCAGGGGCGTGATACACAAGCCCTGAACTGTCCTTGTATGCCTTAAGGCACTCAGCGTCATGACGTGAAAGCCTCCGTGTACCCACACAGTGAGTGCACAACGGAACCATGTTGTGGCAAACAATGTGCCTAGGAAGGGTAAGGAAAAAACAGGGAAGATAGAAGGGGGAAGTAAGAGGAATGTAGTGTAACACTTGTATGAATAAAAAAGGATGACCATGATAATAACTGGATTAATGAGAGAGCCATCAATGGATCTCAGTGGTGCTATAGATGGTAAAGCCCAATCTATAAAGAAAAGAGGGATGAACAGAGAATGAACAGAAAGAAATGACATGGAAGGACAGAAAAAGGGTGAAAAGGGGAAGAGCAGAAAGGGGTGGTAGGGGGGGGGGGGTGAAAGGGGAAAAGGAAGAAAGCCCAGCAAAAAGGGGACAATGTGTGTATGGCTGGGACAGAAATGTACAAATCTAAAGGTTTACCCCAAAAAGGGGAAAAAATGACTATGGTGAAAGAACCACTTGATGATAAAAAAAAAAAATTCCGCTTTTTGTTTTTGTATATATATATATATATATATATATATATATATATATATATATGTGTGTATATATATGTATATATATATATATATTTATATATATATATATATATATATATATAAATATATATATATATATATGTATATGTGTATATATATATATATATATATATAAATATATATATATGTATATGTGTATATATGTATATAAATATATATATATATATATATATATATATGTATATGTGTATATATGTATATATAAATATATATATATATATATATATATATATATATATATGTATATGTGTATATATATGTATATATGTATGTGAACATTTGTTGACAATCTCCAACCATTTTTGAGTAAAAGATGTATCAATCAGATGAGCTGCTGGAATTAGCTGAATGCGAAGACCTCTGGGGATAAGAGTGCAAATGGATCTATCTCCTTCAAACGCAGTCTCCCAAGGGGCTCAATGAAGGGGTTTCCTTCTCCCCATTTATCTAAATACATTTTTTCTTTTTCTTCTTTCTTTTTTCTTTCCATCTTTACCCCAATTCTTATTTTCCACATTCATTTCTTCACATCCTTGTTTTTCCCCCTAGGGCACCCCACCCTTTCACTTTCCCCTTTTTTCACACCTTTTCTTTCTCTCTGCCTCTCTTAGGCCCTATTTGTTTCTATTTTCACTTGTCTTCACATCATTATCATCTTTTTTTTTCTCATCATGTGGTTCTTTCACCATAGTCATTTTTTCCCCTTTTTGGGGTAACCCTTTAGATTTGTACATTTCTGTCCCAGCCATACACACATTGTCCCCTTTTTGCTGGGATTTCTTCATTTTCCCCTTTCTGACCCCCCCCACCCCCTCCCATCCCTTTCTGCTCTTCCCCTTTTCATCCTTTTTCTGTCCTTCCTTGTCATTTCTTTCTGTTCATTCTCTGTTCATCCCTCTTTCCTTATAGATTGGGCTTTACCATCTATAGCACCAATGAGATCCATTGATGGCTCTCTCATTAATCCAGTTATTATCATGGTCATCCTTTTTTATTGATACAAGTGTTACACTACATTCCTCTGACTTACCCCTTCTATCTTCCCTGTTTTTTCCTTACCCTTCCTAGGCACATTGTTTGCCACAACATGGTTCCGTTGTACACTCACTGTGTGGGTACACGGAGGCTTTCACGTCATGACGCCGAGTGCATTAAGGCATACAAGGACAGTTCAGGGCTTGTGTATCATGCCCCTGATACTCCCTGTCCCTCCCCTTTCGGCCTCATAGCGTCATGACGCTCTATATTTTCGGCGTGAGGGGAACGTCCCAGGTT